>BGPR01000076.1:1038766-1079953 GCA_013235015.1 Araneus ventricosus
TCATTAAAAATTAATTAACGATTTTAATGTCTAGAACAAACCAAAAGCTTCAAAAATTACAACGCATTTCTTTGATTGTTCCAAAAGCGAACTGAAAGGCCTTTCTTCCAAGGAAAAGGATTCTAATTCAGAACCCCTCATTAGAGTATCAAAGCGAGTCTTCATTCCATCAATTTTCCTTGATTTGCAAACACTCATACACAAGGGATTCACAGAGCGAGAAATGAAAATTACGCGAACTCTCCTGAGATCCGCGGAAATCCGTTCAAAACATTTCACAAAACCCTCCTTCATTCCGTTTGAATAGAGTGCAAGAATTGTGTGGGAAGAGAATCGTAGATAATAATACCGTTTCATTCTCAGATTCAAATTAATACAACCTGTCCGTCTCCGATTAATCAGGATTTAAGAGATGGTGTTTATTTACTAATGCTTTAATCTCATTACAAGCGTAACTGAGTTCAGAAATCTAAATATAGAACCCTGATTACTGCTACTCCACTCGGAATCTACTGCCTTATAATTGACAGTTTTCTAGTTTTTTCGGATGGAAAATTATCTATGTTTGTTTCAAGTTAGTAAATTATAGGCGAACTTCGAGATTTTTTTTGCAGTGGTATTTTAGAATTATTTTTTCTAAAAATAAAAATATTTTTTCAAAATACGCTTTTATTACTGAGCAATAAAGCAAAAAATAATTTTTTAAAAAATATAGAAGTCAAAATAAAATCGTAAAAGCTTGAGGCGCTTATAAATATGTACACTCTAAGTAAATTGGAACTTTTATCGTAATTGTAATAGATTTTTGATTTTTAATGAATATTCAGAATGATCCAGTCTTATGATATTCACCGTGGCTTAATTTGCTTATTGTATTATTTTCAACGCCTCAAGCTTTTACGAAACTGCATTGACTCTCAAATCTTTGACAAAAAATTATTTTCCATTTTTGAGTACTCTAGTAAAACCGTGTTTTTCATTTTTTATTTTTATTATTTTCTACTTCTTAGTCTTTAGTGTACTTCTTAATTCATTATTATGAATCTTGTGAAATCTGGTAAATACAAAATCACCACATCTCTCATATGGAATCAAGATTAATTAAAAATAATCGATTTACTAGTAATTAAATTCTGAAAATATTAAAATATTGTACTATTATTAGGAACTCACAATTGTATTGTCATAAGGTGCAAAAATTCAGAATTCTAGTACACTAGAGAGTGGAAATTGTACGCTATTGTATTGTATTGTGTTTTCTATCTCTAGTACACTAGAGCGTACAATAGCGTACAATTTCCATCTTTAAAAGCATCAAATATAGAAACATGAAAGAACTCAAATTAAATAAGAGTATGTAAAACATTGATCCTGGAAAATAGATAAAAAAAATTTACGTACAAAAATATTAATATCGGATTCTACTAGTTCTTACTACAATTAAAGTTAAACGATGAATGAATTGCACAAATACAAACTCTATCTGCTTAAATATTTCAAAATTCAGGGTAACATTGGAATAAATAAGTCGACTTTGACACAAACTTCGACTATAACCCAAACACAGCTGAACAATTGTTTAGACTTGACTAAATTAGTAATGATTCACTGAAACTTCGACGTGTCCCTGAAGCAGAGGGGAAAATCAACCCTAATGTTTAGAGCAGAGAGCTACCCTTGTTCCAACAGCATCAGCCATTACTTCATTGTCTGCGTCTGTCCCACATATACACATGGGTAAAGATCGTGTCAACAAGAGAGAAATACAAATACGTGGGCTTCAGTCAGGCAAAGTATGATTGTCCTCTAAACTGGTCTCTTAACTTTCCGTGCAGCAGGAGGTAGTCGTTCACACGGGATATTTTTCCTATATAATAACACATACTAAGCTAAATAAAAATCATAACACTTGCCTTCGCCTGTGGCCCTGTAATATGTTGCCTTTCGTGATATTACTCGTCATTATTCACGTATGTTTGCAACATTCAATACTTTCCTTAGGCCCTATTAAATCCAAAAGACAGCCCTTAAGGCTAGTATGTATTCAACTGTACTCATCCAAAAAAAGCCCTAGGCTCTGTTTCCAGTGGTCACTTGGCGCGGGGGTTAGAACGACTTGACGGCAGAAAGAACACATATGAGCTCAAATCATGTATCCCTTCGGAAACGTATTATGCACTTCTTTCCACGTATACCCATATATAACTGACAGTTTATTATGTTCTTCCTATAAGAACTGAATTGAACATCTAGACTATCTTTAATCTTTCTTTTATTAACAATTTAGAACTGGCAACATTAACAACATTATTATCGAATATATCGAGCTATCAATGCGATGTATCAAATCTTCTGTGTCATGTTGTAAATATGTATATATCAGCTAAAGTATTATGAATGTGCGTGCTAAATGTAGAATAAATAGATGTTTATAAAGTTCCGCCAATTCATTCATCCAAAATACGCGGCCTGCCACCTCAAAATCACAACACAGTTAATGTTAATGTGTATCACTGGCGTATGTTATTGATTTCAATAATCCTAAAACTATAAAATCCACTATGGATTGTAATAAATTTTTATTATTACTTTTTCAAATTTTGAAATGCAGATAGTACGATTTCAGTCTCAGATTTAAATAAATATAACCTATCATTTTCCGATTATCGTAGTTTCAAAAATTGGTATTTATTTACAAATACTTTAACTTATTAGGAACATAAGTGAGTGCAAAAAGTTAAAGATAAGAGTCCTTTTTTCTTAATTTCTTTTAAAATCGTTCGATTTTTTTCTTAATCTCTACTAATAATAAAGGAGAATGTGTGTGTTGGCGCTCTACAGGGTAGACCGCTGGACATAGAGCTACGACATTTGGCGCAAACATACTTTGGAGGATGGGAATGTGCACCTCGAAGCCATTTTTTAAAATTTAAATTAGAATCTTAATTAATTAAGAATTCAGCGAAATTTTGGAGTTTTCATGGCGTTTTCCGTTAGTAACTTCCGAAAATATTGTAGCATATAAATTATTTTTACACCATCTGAAAGAGCAAAACATTATCTTTTCAATGATATCTCTTAAGTTGCTGTACAATGTTTTCTTGAATTTTAATAAATTTTTAAAACTATTTTTTGGCATAATTTACAACATACTTTTGATTGTTGCAACGAACTCAAACCGTTTTCATTGTTTAAACAAATATTTAAATGACTATTTCTCTTTCATTGTTGTAATCTGAGTTAATATCCTAATACATTTTGCTATCATATTTTATTTCATCAAAATCTTTGTGAAATCTATAAAAAAGTTCTCCGATATATTACTTTGCTTATATTTAGAAACATAAGGCTATGGTTGCTATTTTTTATTCTTTTTTGAACATGTTTTAATCAAGCTAACACTCCGCTGGGCATAAAATGTGCTGCGTCATTTTAATGTTGAAATCAAACACATATTTTACAAGAGAAATAAGAAAGTGAATAGTGCCGAAAACGTGGAATTAGGTGTTAATGGACAGTTATTTGACTCAATTAAAGGCATTTATATAGACAATGAACAGAACAGGTCTAAGGTCACTAATAGAACATGGGTTAAATATCTACCATAATCTGAAGTTTAAAATTACGAAGTTAAGAGAACCATGAATACAAAATGATGCAAGATTCAATCAAAATCTTATTCCCGGCAAACAAGCGGGCCGCCGAAGGCGGCTAGTGTTAAATAAAATACGGAACGGATTTTTTTTTTTTCCTGTTTCAATTTCAAGAAATTTGTTTCATTTACAAAATTCTAACATATAGACCACGCATCTAAGACAGTTTTTCTCAAAGCTCTCATTCAAATATTTCTGAAATTGTCTTTCAAATATTTCTGAAATTGTCTTTCAAATATTTCTGAAATTGTCCTTCAAATATTTCTGAAATTGTCTTTCAAAACATTAGATTAACAGTTTGTCCCCGGGCAAAGATTAATTATTAAACAACTCTATTTTAACTAACAATTATTTGGATGATAGCATAAATCTAATGATTTTTGCATGTGAGCGATTTTTTATGTGGTTAGGGAATATGGTAGCAATATCTATTCAATTTCGCTTCTTAATTTTTTTTAAATTCTCTTCATTTTCAGCGGAGAGCAGTTCCGCAAAATTTCGGATGGTGATTGATTACTTTTGTAACAAGCCACGATGATATTAATCCCAGTTTCCATCTAGATGAACCTACGTTAAATTCTAGCGCTCTGCTTGAATATTTGAGTTTTTGAAGATTATTTTTTTTTTAATTTCCATTTCGAATTCCAAGCGAAAATCAGTAGTAAAATTTTGTTTCTAACATTAAAGTTCTTAGAATCGGCGTTTCCATAGAGTATGCTAAGTTTTTATCTATTTTATGGAGCGCTTTTTAACTTATTTTCCAAATATATAGTATTATTCCTTGAATCACATTCTGTTTATATAAAACTATCAGAAATATTTATATATATCTAATTACTAAATTCTGAATATGCATCGTAAAAGTCACATATTCTAATTCGTTAATACTATATATTATTTTGTACGCTTTTATTTAATTTAAATTATTTCGTGTTTGTAATTCAATATTTTTAAAGAAGAAATTTAAAGTATTTGATTGATGAAATAAGGTAAATATAATATTTTGATAATAATATCTCAGATTTGATTGTCACAGATTAACCTGTCTTTGAGTATAACGAAAGTTGTTGAAGAAAATCTCATGTAGATTGCTACAATGCTTAAGAAATAAAAAAAGCATGAAAAACAGAGCTGATGAATCAACTGACAGTGCTATGTTTCAACTTGACTTTCACAAAAATGAAGAGATTGATTTACAATATCCTGACTTTGTTGCTGATGAACGTTTAAAAATGCAAGGCGTTTTTGCCTTTCTTTCTTGAGATTCTCCTTCTCTTTTTCCACGATGGTATTCATTATCTGCAGCATGCATCCTGTTTAATGTCTCTTGGTTTTGTCTCGTCTTCCATCGTGCAAATCTCTCTCATATGCTAACCTTCATTTCCTTGCTGTGGGATCTTCTCTATCCATTTTGTTTACCAACAATACTTGAACGCTTCCTCTTTCAAAGATAAGGGGAATTCACTTCCCCCTTCGAAAACTGCGGCGAATTCTAAAAAATCTTTGTTCCCCCGCTCTGACTTCTAAGACTTGCACACACACCGATTTTTGCAGACCGGTTTGAAAATAGTCTACTTTTGCAGACGATGCGTTCCTTGCACACACGCCAATTCGTGTCGACCGGTTTTGAAAATGCTCGGTTTTTTGCAGACGATGCGTTCCTTGCACACACGCCGATTCGTATCGGTCGGTTTCATATCGGATGTACATCAGGTCATTCTCGAATACAGTTTTTTTTCTGAAGTTAAAATGAATCCAAAACGTATTGCTGCTATGTGGTTGCTTTACCGACGTCTCAGGCGTCGTAGGATTAAGCGTAATTACTGGGTTCATCCAATCAACCAGAAAAGGGAGCAAATAGGAATATTTCATACACTTTTGAAAGAACTTCAAAAGGATGAGAACAAGTTCTTCAATTTTTTTCGCATGACAATACCATCATTCAACGAACTGCATCAACGGCTTAAAACCAAAATTCTTCGTAAGAATTCGAAAATGAGAAATAGTATTGCATCAGAAGAGAGACTTGCTCTTACGTTAAGGTAAGTAAGGTTTTTAAAGCAGCCATGAATATAAAATTATGAATATAAAAATAATATAAAATTATATATTAATATATATAATTAAAAATTCAATTGAAATCATATTCCAGAACGAAAAAAAACGTTTTTGATTTTTGAGGCGGTCACCTTAAAAATTGATTTGGCAATAAAATCAAATTATAATGTGTTAATATTGTGGAAAGCAATAACTTCGACATTCGAAAAAAATTGAATTTCCATTTATTACGTTAATAAATCAAAACTAAAAGAGAAACCAATGTAAAAACAACAAATTTATATTTACTTCTAATGTTTCTCAATGTTTGTTGAACGTCATATAAAACGACAGTTTACATTATACAAAATTCAGGCACATTGCCTCGAAAGCCTATATTGGCTCATAAATTAATTACAAAGTTCAAGTGTTATTTAGTTCTTAAAACTAAACTAAATTTCAACTAAACAGAAATAAATACTAAGTGAATTATTAAGTGAAAGCAATGAAAAACAAATACTTGTTTAGTTTCCCATTTTCATCTATTAAGTTTTACTAAAATGTTTCTAATTTCATTTCCGATTATCGTTTTAGTAATTTAGTAAAATAAAAGAAGTTTTGGGATTAGATGTCATATAGTATGGTCAGTTATTTGACTCCATTACGTACATTATGTAAACAATGAACAAAATAGGTGCAAGGCCACTATCAGAACATGTGTTAAATAATCTACCACAATCTGAAGTTTAAAATTACGTTGTGAAAGCAGCCATGAATATAAAATTATACAAGATTCAATTGAAATCATATTCCCGTCGAACAAGCTGGTCGCCGAAGGCGGCTAATTCAAACTAAACGAACTCTAAATCGCAACTAAAAAGAAATAAATATTAAGTTAGAACACTGAAAAACGCTTCTTTGTTGTGCCCTTTTGTACATTCTTGTACAAAAATACTGTCGTCAAAACAAATGCTTGTTTAGTTTTCCATTTTCAAATATTAAGTTTTACTAAAAGGATTCTAATTTCATTTCCGATTATCGTTCTAGTAAAATGAAATAAGTTTTGGGATTACATTAAGAAATAAAAGTGAAGTGAAACGAAAAAATATTTTTGATTTTCGGCAGAAAATGGGTTTGCAACGTAGGCGGACACCTTAAAAATTGACTTGGCAATACAACCAAATTATAATGTGTTAATATTAAGAATTCTTGTGATAATAATCTAACATGTAGAAAGCAAACACTTCAACATTCGAAAAAATTTGAATTTCCATTTATTGCGTTAATAAATCAAAACTAAGGGAGAAACCAAGATGAAAACAACAAATTTATATTTATTTCTAAGACTATCGGAGAGTAAAGTTGTTTTGAGAATTATTCTTATTTAAAAGCGAATTATGTTAAATGAAAATTCATTAGAAAATTATGTTAAATTAACTATAACTTTAAGGCATTGCAATTATTCAACAAAGATTTATTAAGCTAATTAAAAATAAATAACAAAGCAAGTACAAAATGTAATTAAAAAATAGAAATAAAAGTATGGAATGTATGCGGAATCATTAATATTATTTTAAAATTAGAAAAACCGACTTGTTCAAATGTAAAAAGGCATATATATATATTTTCAGAGACCTCTAAATGTTAAAGCGCTTGGTCTTTTAACAAGCTTAATCCGCCACTGAAAACCATTATTTTTAGCTATCCATTAAAAATTTCTTTGTGTATAAGTAATTTTCTCATTCTTATGCCTAAAATATCAATAAAGAAAAAAAAATATCCCCAAAAATATTGTTCAATATTTTTTTCAAAATGTTACTAATTTTATTATTTCGCCACGAGAGCGAAGTCGATCGGCTGAAACCGGTGTGTGTGCAAGCGTCAGAAGAATTACATATGCTACTGGAAACGTATGCAAGAAACCGGATGAAAGAAATCGGCGTGTGTGCAAGCGCCAGTAGATTTACATGTGTCACTGGGACCCCCCGCAGCTGCCGATGTCGGCGAAGCTCAGTGGCAATTCTCGGCAGCCGATCGGTTTTATGTAGGCGCCGGTACGTGTGCAAGCTCCACCTGTTCTCTACACACTACTAATGGAATGTTGCAGACCGGTCTGAAACCGGTCGACACGAATCGGTTTGTGTGCATGTAGCAAGTAGAAAAGAAGTCTTCCCATTTGGGCGAGTCACATTTGGTACATAGCCCCGCCCACTTTTCGGAGCGTTAGCGACTTCGGACATGATTATATTATAGATTAGATACAGAATTTTTTCGTTCTGTTTTTGAAAGATGCTCTATGAAACTCTCTTTACTGCCATAAGATTAGCTATTACTTAATAAAAACAATAAGAAATATTTTACAGTAAATATAGCATAAATATACACTGACGAGCCAAAATATTATGACCATCCCCACATTTTTCAATAAACTCTTCTGGATGACGTAGAGGGCACGTGGTTAAGTGAGAATGGTATTTAACTGCTTCTGGAGAAGGTACATAATCATTCTTGCACTTACTTTTGCGAGTGATGGGAAAGGCTGCTGATCTAAGCGAATTTGATAGAGGGCAGATCGTAATGGCCCAAAGACTCGGAACGAGTATCACCGAAACTGCACGACTGATAGGTTGTTCACGATCTGCCGTTGTTAGTATTCATGCAAAGTGGATAAATGACGGTGACACCAGCAGTAGACGCCAAGGTGTTGGTCGTCCACGTGTCATTAAAGAAAAAGTTTGTCCGAGACTGTCCCGCTTGGTAAAGCAAAATCGGCGCCAGACAGTGGCTCAGCTGACAGCCCCATTACAATGCAGTTCCAAGCGCAAGTGTTTAGGAACACACAGTTCAGCGGACACTGTTGTATATGGGACTGTGCAGCAGACGTCCCACTCGTGTGCCTCTGTTGACCAAGCGTCATCGTCAACTACGCCTACAGTGGCTCGGGAACATTGAGACTGGATCATGGATGAGTGGAAGAGAGTTGCCTGGTCGGATGAATCCCGATTTCTCATTCATCACGTCGATAGTCGTGTCAGGGTACGCCGTCTGCCAAGTGAACAGTTGCTCCCCTCTTGTACAGGCTGGTGGTGGCGGTATTATGCTATGGGGGACGTTCTCATGGGCGGCTCTGGGACCCGTAGTTGTGGTAGAACAGACCACGAAAGCTGCTAACTATCTGAACATCATTGCGGATCAGTTGCACCCTTACATGGCGTTTGTCTTCCCAACTGGAAATGGAATCTTCCAGCAGGACAACGCCCCATGTGACAAGGCTCGGATTGTGTTGGAGTGGTTAGAGGAGCGTACTGATGAATTTCACTTAAAGTCCTGGCCACCTAATGGTAACCGATGGAGCACATTTGGGATGTCCTGGAGCGGCAGCTCAGAGCTCAAACACCACACCATGTCCGAATATCTCGACTTTGCGTGACCGCTGCTTAGAGATTTGGTACAACCTGTCTCCAGTCATGTACCAAAAACTTGTGGCATCTATGCCCATGCGAGTTGCAGCTGTTTTGAAGGCCAAAGGAGGTGCAACGCGTTATTGAGTAGGTGGTCATAATGTTTTGGCTCTTCAGTGTAGTTGTACTTACTGTAAAATATAAAAAATACACCAATTGAAATTTGAGTAATGTGAGCGCTCAAAAACATAAGTCCGCCATTTGAAATCTGAGAGTGTTTCGAAGTTTCTTTAAACATAATTTTATTCCCTAATTCCTTAAGAACACCGAAAACATAAAAACCCGTGGGATTTATTTACCAATAAGGAAAAAAGTCTAATCTCTGGGACGCATATACCCACTAGGGCCTAAAAGGTTAAGTTAAATTTGTTTTTAACCATTTGTTATGTGTATTAAAGTTTGAGTTGTTACCTATATGCGTTGATTCCTTCGAGTCCTATACTAATCAGTAAAGCATACAATAACTTGTGTAGACATACCTTTCAGCGGTCCTCGCACCTTGAGACGACTACCAACTTAGGATACCCCAACAAACAATCCCACATATCAACGGTTTCATAAACACAATCATTTATTAGTACCTATTCGCTATAAATAATCTACTGTGCCATAAAACACTTTATTTTCTTAAAAAGCAGTAGCGCTTTAATCCGAAAAACAGTAGAACGATTCATTTGAAAATTTAGCTTTTCGTCCTTGAAAGAACTTCATCAAAATAAAAATATCTAAACGCAACTTAAAAGAATCTATGGTAAAAGTTACTACGAAAATCTTTACATTAGGAAAATTAAAATTAAAAACCTCTAATAATGTGCAAAATGTAAAACTATAAGAACTTATAAAATACGAAGGAAACAGTGTCCTCACTGAAGCGCGGTCTCTTTGTTTTAAAACATTGGGAGTAGAGGAAAATGCTTAAACTACAATTATATTCAATCATTTTTGAAGATTTCTAAGAAAAGCTAACTTTCAATTCTTAACAGATTGCTTCAGAAAATCAATGCACCATTTTTTATTTCCCTTTCTTAGTTCCTTATGACCTCTAATCCTGCACAACAGTTAAAAGTTCCTTTTTCTAGACTTAAATTGTATTTTATTCTTAAATCCCCTTTTCATTACAGTTGCAGATAAAAAGTATTTTGTAATATTTTCCAGAAGTTTAAACAACTTGATACATGTTGCTGCACATTATTAGAGATTTTATTTTATTATTTTATAGTATTTGTAAAAGTCCCAATAATTTGAAAGTATTAAGTTCAGTGGAAGATGAAACCACAAATCTTTGTCACTGAAAAAAGATCGCCATTGCCATTCTATTATTTTTTTCTGCTTTCGATAGTTCTGTAAAAGTCCCTGAGAAAGTTTAGTTCACGGTTTTCATTTGTGTTTTTACTAGTTTCGGAGAAGAGAGCTTATCTTTTCCCGGTCAATAATGCTCCTTCGTTTTTTTATCAGTGTTCATGACCCGATATTAAGACTTTTTTCTAAATCGTTGGAAAAAAAAAGAGTTTATTTCCCCTTCTTAGTTCATTTCGAGTCGAGTTAAGCTTAATAACCGAGAAGTTTATCAATAGATAAACGCGTAATTGGATCTCGAGCTAAGTTAAGCTGATTACTTAATCTTGAGCAATTAATAACATTATGAAATATGATGCAAAGAGAGTAGTCATTATGAACTAAACTCATGATTTATCCCTAATTAAATCATCAAAAGTCGTTTAAATGTGCATTGTTCACTTAATAATTCAATTTAGTAAAATGTTTATCATAAATCATGAACTGGATTAACTTCTATTTCATACATATTCTGCGATCTCGGAAAATCAATATGCGATAGTTGTCTTTCCATAAGAGTAGCAAAACTTTATGAGCCACGCTAGATCCAAATGCAAGAAATACTCTTTGAAATTGATATCCATAAAAAATACAATTCATGGTTAGTATTCATTTTTTGCTTGGCAAGACTAAAAAAGACTCTTTAAAACTAAAAAATATTATCCCGTCAGTAGCCTAGAGGTTTAAGGTATGAAGTGGCACGGTTGTGGAACATGAGGAAGAGGGTTATGTGTTCTATCGTCTGGCTGTGGTCTTAGTCAGAATCACTCAAAAAATGGTAGACCAAGTGCTCTTTAGCAATAAATTACTCGCTGCGGCCGAGTTGACTGAAAACACACATGTGGACCAGTTTTTTCGGAAAGTTCCACACATAACAATCTCTTCACATCAGAATACATTCAGCAGTTTCGCGGAAGTATAAAATAACCGTTGCTGTATTTGAAAATTTTAGTAAATATATTTTTTTCTTTTGGTGGAAAATTTCTAAAATCTTGAAATAAGATTATGCTTTAAAAATAATGTAGTTCAGGGGTTTTCAGAACTCCTAAAGTACGACTACGCATTATTAATGGGAAAAAATCCACCCAAACTCGTAATATCTGGTTGAATTAAAATTTTATGAATCTTCTATTATGAAAATATATATTCATATTATTTTATCATATCCACAGTGCAGAATTAGCTTCTAATTTTTTCTCTACTATTAAGTGAAATTATTTTTCAACCCAAAGGTTCTTCCTGTATCTGTAAATAGACAAAATTGTTTTAACTCTTCAGATTTTTACACCACACCAACTTGAATATAGCGTCCCTACAATAAATGAGTTAAAGAGCTACATGTCCCGTGAATAAATGTCATTTGGTACTCTTGGGGCATAAATTCCTAATTCCCCGACTTAAAACTTTGGTTTGGAGTGTAAGTCAGGAAATTGAAAAAAATTCAGTATGGTTACATTATAAGGCGCCATACTGATCATCTAACAATTCCAATTGCCCAATTTCAATGTCTTATAATTTCAAAACTAGTCACTAATCCAACAAATTAAACCGGATCTCCTCCAACCGGGTAGTCAATACTCTTTTATATTTAATAACAAATATATTCATCGTGTTTTATGAAGCTAGCTTATTGCACTGAAAACTATAAGTAGTAAAAAAATATTATAAATGAATTTATAAAGCAGACAGACAAAGGCGATTTGCAATGTAAAATAAATGCAATTAATATGCTGCGCAGATTGCAATAAAATTTCAGACAATTTTCAAAAATTAATACAAAATATTACATTAATAAGAGAAACGCTTTTATTTTTGTAATTTTTGCACCTCTTCTGAAAAATAAGATTATATTATAAGACAGACTATATAAGCTGTTTAAATTTTAGGCAGCATTTAAAACCGAATGAAAAGAAATTCTTGTAAGTCTTTGATTCTCTGTACATGAAAATAATTGTTTTTCAACCACCTATATAAAAAACAGAATGCAATATAAGATGGAAATTCTGAAAGCCTATTTTCTTTCGGGAATAGAGAACAAAAACAAGCAATGTGTTGTTAATAAGTTTTTCGCTCTGTATAATTAGACGAGGATTTTTAAATATTTGCAAGTTCTGCAAAGTAAATATTCACTAATTAATGAATCCGTAAAAACACTGCAGCTGCCTTGGGCATCTTTCACAATTTTTACAATACTTGAGTGGGTTATACAGCGCAAAAAACAAGCAACAACACTTCTTTTCTGTCCCAACAAATTACATTATTTGCTTTTCCCTGAAATATAACTTCTTTAAGCGATTTTTCATTAAATCGTTCCGCAAGAATTGATTGCTTTTCAAAGTTTATTTCCCTAGATAACTTACATTATTTAAAAGATGCTTTCTTTTTATTCTGAAAAAAAAACATTAAACGTATAAGAGCTCCATAGATAATGCTTTTTATATATCAAAAATCGCATATATATATATAACAAAATTATATCAATGGCAATTCTATTTCTTTCATAGCATAGCAGTTCTTTCATTTATGGGTTCTATCCTCTGACTTTGCTCTCAACCAGAATTATTCAAAAACTGGCAGACCGATGACCGGTTCTACAAAGAAATGATAATTACGGTAGAGTTAGCTGCCGGAGGTTTTCTGCTTTTCCTCGAAGTAAAACACAAATGTGAATCCGTTTCCCCTGAAGTTTTAGTTTAGCTTTTGTTACATTAAAGTTCCGTTTTGAAGGCTATTTTGGGTCGGACCTCGTAATTTTCAGCAGCGGTCAGATGACGAGGACGACACCTGAGTTGAAACCCCCTCTCCAAGCTTCCGCACCACACCAACGGGTCCTTTACCCCTGAAAGTTCTCAGGGAAGGCAGCCTACCTCATATATTGGAACTAAGTTAGACTTCTGCCTCAGGTGCTCCTTAGGAGCTCCAAAGTCACTCTGACGAACAGAAGATGATACACATTCCCTTTATCATGAGTCCTTGATAAAGATAAGTTGCCAGATCAAATGTTGTTAGAATCACTAAGAATCAGCCCTGTAGGAAATGCCATTAAAATAATTTTTCCCTTGATAACTTCCATTATTTAAAAGATGTTTTTTAAAATTCTGAATAAAATATTAAATATGTACGAGCTCCATTTAATGGTCTTTATATTTCAAGAATCTGATACAAACATAAAAAATTATTTTGATAGCATTTCCTACAGAATTAATTTATAGTGATTCTAATCACACTTCATCTGGCATGTCTAGGCATGTCATTAGTCAAGGACTCCTGATAAATTGGATGTGTAATATCTTCTGTTAGTCAGAGTGACCTGGAGCTCCTAGGTAGCACCTGAAGCAGAAGTCTAACTTAGCTCCAATATGTGAGGTAGGTTGCCTTCATGGAGAACTTTCAGGGGAAACGGATTCACATTTGTGTTTTACTTCGAGGAAAAGCATGAAAACCTACAGCAGCTAACTCGACCGCAACTAGCACTTGCTTGTTGAAGCACTCATCGGTCTACCAGTTTTAAATAATGCTGCCTAAGCGCAAAGCCATATGATAGAATCCGCAACATTCTTCCTTCGATTCATGTTCCTCAACCATGCTATGTCTTAATTTACTGGGGTATTGGTGGGTTGAGCCTTAATTTTACAATGATGCATTTTAAACAACATTTTAAAAATTTTAGAAATATATTATACTAACCTTGTATTCGTGATATTATTAGACACTATTATTTAACTTGATTTATTTCATGTATGTATAGTAATCACATTTTCTCTCGCTTCCTGATGTACTAAAGTTCTGAAATTTTGTACCCGATGACAACACCCTATTTGAATATTTTAAGATCTTAATTATCAGATAATTGATTAATTTATTTGAATTTTGTATCAATGCGATCAATATAACGATTTTAACAATTGTTTTTCATCTGCCTATATAGAACAAGAGTTGTATTTTAATTTCTTTAGATTAATGTCAGGGGCACCGCGAGTACACGGATCAGGACTCTTCCCTGGGGATATAGTAATGGTGGGGCTCTGGGCCCTCTACCAGTGATAGTATGTCCTCCTTCGGGAGAGCCGTGACCGGTGATGCCATTAGATCTTACCAGGTTCGTATTGCAGCAGTTGCTGTCATTTTTCATTAATTAAAAATGCGTTACAAGCAGAATGAATGGTCGCCGATAGAGTAGCGGCAGCTCCTCTGCCTGGGGGAAGTGTAATGTGGTGGGGTTGGGCCCCTACCAGTGATAGTATGTACCTCCTCTTCAGGAGGAGTCGGGCGCAGACCGGTGATGGCCATTAGACTCGCTCAGTTTACCGAGTTAGTTGCGGCAGCTGCTCATTTCCCATTGTTAATTACACGTGCTAGGGGCACTGCGGCAAGTTTGCAGTAGATGAGTCGCCCGGATAATAAGCGGCACCTCTTCACCTGGGGTAGTAATGGTGGGGCTCTAGGGCCTCTTACCAGTACCATTGATAGTATGTACCTCCTTGGGAGGATCGGGCCTGACCGGTGGATGCCATTAGGACTCCGAAGCCTCAGTACTCAGTATTGTGCAGCAGCTGTCTTTTTAATTAATTTAATATGTCCGGGGCAAATATCCCGCAGTACACGAATGAACAAATGGTCGCCCGGAGTAAGCGAGCCTCTCTTCACTATTGCTGTAAATGGTGGGCAGCTCTGGGCCCTCTGCCATGATAGTAGTGCCCTTCAGCGAGGAGTCGCGTGACCGGATGGCAATTAGGACTCCGGCCTCCAGTACTGAAGTTATTGCAGCGACTGTCATTTTCTTTTTAATTATTAATTCCGGGCGAAACTGCAGTAACGAATGAATGGTCCTGCGATAGTAAGCGGCACTCTCTTCCTGGGGTAGTGTAATGGTGGGGCTCTGGGCCCTCAATCAGTGATAGGCCATGACCCCCTTCGGGAGAGTCCAGGCCGAAACCGGTATGAGCCAAGGACTCCAAGACCGTCAGAAAGTACTATGCAGACTTCTCATTTCTTTTTTAATTTGTCCAAAGCTTCTGTGAGTATCAACGAATGGTCGCTGGATGATGGAATGGCACCTCCTTCACCTGGGTATAGTAATGGTGGGGCCTGGGCCCCTCACCAGTGATAATATGTACCTCCTTCGAGTAGGAGTCGGCCGCAAACCGAGATTGAAAACATTAGGGACTCCGGGCCCTCAGTCTGAGAATTGGCTTACAGCCTTCATTCTTTTAACTATCCTGTCGGGCACCGCGAGTACACGAATGAATCGCGTTGATAAGTAAGCAGCCTCTCTTCACCCAAATTAAGCTAACGTTGGGCTCTGGGCCCTACCAAGTGATAGTATGCCTCCTTCGGGAGGAGTCAGGGCACCCGGTATGAAGCCACTAGGACTCCGGCCCTCAGTACTCGAGGGACTCAGCAGCTGTACTTTCTTTTTAATTATAAGGCCCAGGAGCGAGCACGGATAATGGTCGCTGACAAGTAGTCGGCACTTCGCTTCCCTGGGGTAATAGTAATGAGTGGGAGTCTGGGCCTCCACCAGTGATAGATCATGTACCTCCTTCCGAAGAGTCGGTAGCACGGGATATTAGGACCCAGGCCCTCATTATCGAGATTGTAGCAGCTGTCATTCTGATCTCCGGGATGCTGGCAGAGCAGGGTAGACCAGTTTGGTTAATTACTAATGTCCCCATTATTTATCACCATGTGTTTGATGCCAAATCGTCTAAACTGGAAAGTGTCTTTTGCCATACAACATCCAACCCAACCAATCATCTTGAAGGTTAAATATCTGCTTTAACTATCCTCTTTGAAAAATTCCCTTGACAAGACCACAGTTCATAGCATAAATGATCGAAGACAAAATATTATCCTCAGTTTGCGTTTTCGTAACACCATGATAGATAGACGAAAACAATTGAGCAGGATAACAAGTCTAAAGTTGCTTATGAAAGAGTATCGATTAACAAAAAATGAAATACAAAATATCGACTCTTTTGATCCCATATGGGAGATGCGACATCTTTAAGTAGAAAATTTCAGCAACTCCCAAATTTAAGCTCCAATGTTTCCTTGTTGCAGAACTGATCGTGAGGAAATTTATACTGAGAACAGATGTCAAGAAACTACTGTTTCGAGTGTTGTAATTTTTCTATTTTACCTGATCTGTAAGATTGTTTTTTGAGAATGTGGAAGATTTTCTTCAGATTGTGCGAGATATTTTTTGTATAAGCTTACCAAAGTTTTGTGTACAAAGCTTTTTCAGTAACTATATGCCGCGGTATACTTTTATATTATCTTTTCCATTCCATTAAAGTCAGAGGATCACTAACAAAAGGTTAAAAAATATAGCGAGATTTAAAAAGTATATTGATTAAAATTTAATATAATAAAACGTTTTAAACGATTTAAAGAATGTACAAATAATAAGAGCACCAAATATACAAAGTAATATGTGTGCATTGTATACCGTCTATCATATTAATGGGAAATTATAACAATATTTGCTTAAAGATTTAGACTTAAGAACTTAAAGATTTAAGACTGCATTGGCGATTCGACTAAAGTGGGAGAAGAACATACCAGACCAGATTTATTTAAAATCACAACATGAATTAAGAGGCTTAGAACAATTGCGCGCGGTGGCTTTAGACAGATCTCAGCTTACGGACAAGAGGGTTCAGGTTTCGCAAACCCCACCGTAACCTAAAGATCCGCCGTGTAAGGGGCTCATGCACTTGGTTAATCAGCCACGTGAAGGGTCAAGAGCCTTCCCGTTGATGGTGCGAAAGTAGAGAGGGGTGCAGTTCAAAGGTCTGTCTCGTCATCGACCGTGGTTCTAAAATTACTGAGGTCCATCCTCTCAAACAGCTCCCCGTTTTGTTTCAAAAAATGGGATGTTAATATAACTAAACTAAACTAAGAGGCTACCACATTAGAAATAACTAAAACCTTAGATTATATAGAATGCAAGACAAGGACAAAACCACAAATGAGATCACGAACAGTGCAAAGGAATGCTTCCTACAAATAAGAGATGACATCTTAGTGAATTCCACAGAATGAAATTCACAATTATAGAATACAAAAATACACTAAAAAAGAATCTTTATTTAAACCTAGTAATTTTAAAACAAAATTGCATTAATTACTCAAAGAGAAATTATTGTATAAAAAATACAGCATAAATGTTTCTGCTCCATCTGGTACCCCACCCAATGTATATAAGAAAGAAAAATTCAATTTGAAATTACCGCGATAAACGTTTTGCCACGAAAAAGATCTCCATTCGAAAGGGTATCTCAAGTTGCTTCTGGAAATTCATCCCGGTCTATAAAGAAAATTGGATATCAACAATTTTCCTTATATTCTCTCCTTAAACTGGTTTCTTTGAATTAGTTTTAATCATTTCTCTTAAAGATCTGTATCAATATATTATTCAAATTCCCCTCATTTTTTTTATTACAAATCGTTATTCACTGTTTTCCAGCTGGATAAGTACAAATTCATGCACTTGAGTATGTTTCTAAATCAATACACCTGGTGTTCACCTTAAAACGCCTCTGTCTATGATTGTAAAATCTTTTTTTAGATTTCATTTCTTGAATAGCATGGGAAAGACACTTTTAAAATGTATTTGATTTTCAAGCTACGGAATAGGATAAAACAGTTTGTTATACCCCAACTGACAACACTGGGTTTTATTACAGAAAAATTTCTTGTTGAATTCTCATGAATGTCAAACTAAGAGAATTTGAATTACGTAATACAGAGATATGGAATTTCCTTCCAACATTGTAGAAGTGCTAGGTAGTGCTGTAGCATTCTCAAAGCTGTGATACAGTCTCAAAAAACATCACCGCAATTATTCCATTTGTCTTTACAGCATGTGCTCTGCATCACTAGCATAGCATTGATTTAAGTACCGACTGATTATCTGGATGCTGCTGTGATGAAACTCACTAACAAATTTTGTGATTATTTGTGAGCCTATTTAACCAGCTTTCTAAAACCTGTCTCTATTTTTTACTCTATGTGAATTAAGCAAATGAGTTAATGAGCTGTTCTATTACTGAACTGTAAGGGCATTATTTTATGTTGTAGAAAACTTTAAATGGCATGTTTCTGAGAAATGATATTTTGATGGGAAAACTGGTCGACCGTACAATGATTTTTCAAAAAGCGTTATCGACACGGATATGAAATTTTAGAGATTGTTTTCTCTGTGTGCTTGATGTTTCAAAAAACCAAGGTCAATTTTAAAATCAAGTAATATTTTTGGCAAGTTTAAATATAAAAGAAGAAAAGCATTTTGTATCAGTTTTAGAATTCATGTTCAGCTATATCTGAATAATTACTTGAAGTGTAAGAAATATTTTGTATATATAAACACAACTGTCATAAAAAATGTACCCTAGAGATTTTATGAAGATGAATATGATTTTTCTGGTTGCTGTTAGCGTAAAGCAAAGCATGTAGTCATTTTTCTTCAAATTTCTCAGTTTTTTTTTAAAAAAATATTTTGAAAGTTTTACAATAATATTTTCATGGTTTTAATACATATGCAGTTGAAAAATAAATATTAAAAAATAATATATATGTTATTTTTCAAAAAAATGCCTCCGAACACAAAGTCGGATACCTTAATAAAAAAATTTTGTGGGTATCATAATGGCAACAACAGCATTAGAGCTTCATCTTATTCTGAAGTTTTTAGAGACGTACCCGTGTCGTTGCTTTAAAGACAAATTGCGCCCAAAGGCACAATTAACTGAGAACGAAGTAGATATAGTTCATCTTCGAAGATAATAATTGCTGTTAACGTGCGGAACCCAACCTACCCCACCCAAATCAAAATGAATAGACCTGAAATCTTGCTGCTTGACTTTAAATGCAGAAAGATAACATCTGGCACTGACGTAATTATTCTTTTGTAGTTGACAGGTTTTATTTGAATCATCGTTTCTCTCGCCTTACTGTCGCACCTTGATCGCATCGCTGATCGAAGTTCAGAATACCTGATAATTTTAGTCTTACTAAAAGTTAAACTCTGTCTGCTTAATCTTACTGAGTAAGGTTAGTATTGTTATATTAACGTCCTGTTTTTGAAACAACGCGAGGGCTATCTTGAGTCGGACCTCGTAATTTTTAACCCCTGTCAGATGACGAGGACGACAGCTGAGCTGGCATCCTCTCTCCAAACTTTCACACCACACCAGCGAGAGGACGTTTGACCCACGAGGCCAGATTACCTCTCTCACATCGAGCTAAGTGGTCCCAAAATTTCCCCTTAACCTTCCAGCGGGCGCGCCTGCACAAATTTTACGAAATATCGTGCATCGTATTACATAAATATATCGTGTTGTTTCACAAAAATAAATCCAGCTTTTATTTAAATTATCAATATTTATTAGCTTAATAGTAAACAACGATTTTATAAATAAAAATTGCACTTAAATTTATAAAAAAAAACTATATAAATACATAATATGATGCACAATGCAAATCTCTCTTGAAAACGCGCGCCCGCTGGAGGGTTAACAGCGATAAAGGGGTCTATTCTGGTACCCCGGTTGTATTGGGAGTTGGGGGGGGTGCGGACGTTACCACCGGCCCCCCCCCAACCCCCAACCCAACCAGGGGTATCAGAATAGACCCCAAAGGCCGGTCTGAGGCGGTTGGCTTCTTTTGAGGGCAAGTGAGGTTTTGAGATCACTTAGAAGATAGGCGTGGTAAGGGGTGCAGTTATCCTATCCATCCCATTTCCGTGCGCCTTATGGAAAGTGGAGGTGGGGTGATGGGGTAAATGACCACCCAGGTTGGGAGAGACCAATTCATGTCGTTTCCTGCAAAAAGTTCCGGTTTTAAAGGCTCTAGAAGAAAAAATAGCCTCGGGATTAAAGAGTTAAACGCAAACCAGAATTGCATACACGACGGACCTTTATTAGAAGTGGGTTTCGAACCTGGAAGCTTCCGGCCCCACAGCCGAGACCTTAGCACTAGGCTACCGTGGCCTACTTAGCCTTACTGAAAGCTTAAGAAAACTGAAAATTGGATTGACCATTTGGTTTATAAAACCGATAAATGATGAAAAATATTTAAGAATTGTCAAGTATTTTTATTCCACACCACTGCGCCTTTCTGGTTATT
Source organism: Araneus ventricosus (assembly GCA_013235015.1). Taxonomy (NCBI): domain Eukaryota; kingdom Metazoa; phylum Arthropoda; class Arachnida; order Araneae; family Araneidae; genus Araneus; species Araneus ventricosus. The sequence goes on from BGPR01000076.1 coordinate 1,059,384, forward strand.
GTCAAAAATGCTGACAAATTAATGTCTGATACTGAATGCAAAAGTTAGGTTTTAACAGAATTTAAAAGACACTTTTTTAAATACATTTTCCCAGCAAAGCTTGTTTCTGAGTGATGAGACGCTACTGCTTTAAGTACGCATATCAGCACTCGAAGCAAAAGCTATTTTGCAATTCATTTAACGTTGTCAGTAATTTTGAACAAATTAAATAGAACTTATAACTTCGAGAAATTATAAATCCTGTTTAAACTTTCAAATATCTGCAAAAATTCTATCTACAGAAATTTACAAATATCGACTGAAATTTTGTAACAATTTTAATTTTATAACATTTTGTAACACGAAATAAAATCGATTATTACCGAAAATCACAGGATTATTTATGACTGAGAGAACATTTCCCAGAATTAAAAACCATTCGCTAAAACAACAGAGATAACAATCTTGTCGCTCAAAATAAACTTCATATCAAAATTTTAAATAATTCATCAAAAACCTAAAATGTACATTACAATACGAAGCAGAAAAATAAGAGCGAGTAAAAAGCACTTAACATGAAGCAAGAGGCGAAAGGTAAAATAACATCATTATGCGTTTCAGTCAACATCTATTAGATCCCTGATAGCAGTTATAAAAGAAGTAATAACAAGCAATACCTAAAACTCTTAATGGTAGACACTAAAAAAAAGTTCTGAAACTAGAGCACATTAGCAATTTTTGAAAGGCATTATGCATCACGTTGAATCGTTAACATAAAGGAAAGTAGCAATTTTTTCACAACCTTGTCTCTACTGCAGCAAGTTTTCCCAGGTGAAACCCGGAGATAAAAAGACATTCCGTTTCTTGTAGGAAAGGTTATTTTTGTTCCTAAAGAAAGCAGAAACCTGTTTTTCTTTGGAGAACTCTCGTGAAAGAATAACTCTGAAAAAATAATGCCCTTTCCGAAGATATCTGAAACCATGTATTGCGATCTACAAGTTAAATTTCATGCTTTTGAAAATATCTAATACCTGTAGCTTAATTTTGTTTATCTTTCATTCTCTGCTATTAGGTGTCTTGTTTCTCTTAAAGTTTAATCATCTGTTGTTCATATTATTTTTGAAACAAAAGAATAATTTATTTTAAAACTTTATATTGGAATACGAAATTTCAAATTCAAGGAATTTACAAATGACATTTTTAATAAAATGAAGTCACATTATTTCCAAATTAGGCATTCGCACTATGTATGCACTAAAAATTAATTGTTTGTTTATTTATCGTGCAACCAAATTCTTTTTGTTACCTATATAATTTTTTAAATTATACTCTATTGTAGATAAAAATAGATAAAAAAAATACATTATGCTACATACAAAATCTGTAAAATAACTAGTGGGAATGATGTCTCTTCGATTTTATTGTATATTTACACATTACGGACCGTTTTGTGTTCAACTACGTACTGTAGCGAAGAAAATTATTGATGAACCTTAGTCCTTGATGGCATCCAAATTTTGATAGAAATCTTCTATTTTGGTGTAAGACAGCAAACCAAATTTCATGCTTCTAGCTTGTTTAGATTTTTATTTATCATGTTCACAGACAAAGAGACATAATTCTAAATGTAGTTTTTCGAATTCAGGAAAGTCTAACACGAAAAATTCATCAAAATCTCGAGGTCAACTCTTTTTATGATTACTATACGTTCTCTTTGTAAACTTTTTATGCGAAAAAGCAAAGAGCAGCTACACTCATCTCAAGCTCTTGGAATAAAATTCTTTGAAAGAAAGCAACCGTGTTGTAATTTCCTCTTCCAACTGTCCAGTGACGTAAAAATATATAAACAATGAAAATTAAAGCACAGTATTTTCCTTGCGTAAATAATGGATGGCTAATATAAAATGTAAGAAACTTTATTAATTTATTTATGAAATGATCACCATCAAACAGATTATGCCCAATACAATGAGTAACAGTCATTTAACATACTAGTATGACACCAGTTAGGTCTTTTAAAATAATAAATTTATTACATTAACATTAGACATATGCATAATACAAACATAGAATTTTTAACGTAAATATTTGGACTATCAATTAATCATTAACAAAATTTCTGTCTCGAGGGTTTGGGTATATGTTCACTGTCTCGTCTCTCAATTCAGACTGACTCGTCGCAGTTCACACCACATGGTGGCGCTGTTCTCAGTGGTGATGAGCGTGCGCCTATCCTTGATAAGGAATAAACGAATTTGTCACATTAGCATATTAACGATGAAGAAATACGACCATTTATGATGAATGAAAAAACTAATAAAATTATTTGTTAAATTTTATGTCTTTTGCTACGTATACTTACACCGTCTATCTGCAAACACTCTAAATCTAAATGGAGTCAATAGCAAAAATACTACTCTTTGAGTCTATCACAGACAAAATTTGGCTCCATTGAAATATATTGCAAGTAATATTGCTTTCAAGCCCATTTTAAAATGTGCAATATAATACTATGCATATCAAATCATCTGAACAATACTTTAAATACAGGATTCTTTGTCTGAATTATTTGAGTTCAATATTCTTGATTGTGATATTCACGACACCCCATATAGTAATTCAACTGAATATTGTTCACCCACCTTGGAATATATCTCTTTATTAGATACTTGTGTTCCGAAACATTCCTTGAAATCCCCCTTCAATTTGTCAAGAATTAAGTATAGTGTTACAGATAATGCATTCCATCGACACAGTCAGTGAATAGAAAAATATTTCTAATATAGGCGTTAAAAGACATGGGTGTTGATTCTCTCGAATGTAAATAAAGAAGTGACAATTACCTCTCTTTGCCTTACGAATAAGTCTGATTTATCTCACGGATCGAAAAGATCTTTCATTCCGAATGAATGCGAGAAGTATTTGTGAATCGCTCGAGGTATCTTTTTCGTCATCAAAAAGTGCTGCAACTTCTCAGTTCCAAAGCCAGTTCCTGTGACAAAATCTTCCGACACACGACAAGAAAACTGGCGAGAAAAGCTGTACAAATGATAAAAGCTAAAGAAAAGAGGAAATTCCTTCCAGAAAACGCATTTAATTTCCCGATCCGGGAGTTTCGGTAAAATATCATATATCCTTTTTCAACGCGCAATAGCTGTTCCATTTATTATGACTTCCAATAAGTCTTCAATATATCAGCTCTGTCGAGAATAGAAAAAAAAATTTTTTGATATATTTTTAAAGATGGTCTTACGACTGTTTTATTTGCTACAAAAGATAGAGAATTCGGTAGCGAAGATTTATTACATTTTCGTTTATTTTATTTACTGCGCTTTCTAAATGATAGAGTTATCGCCACAAATATAATTATTTACACTACACTTCGCTCATATCTGAGAATCAGTTACTGATAAGCATAGTAATTTTCTTTAACGACTTTTTATGGCCATCATTTGATTCTTTAGAGCCATATGGGTTTTATTTTTAGTATTACACTTTCTAAACAAGACCTTCTTGACTTAAGTTAGAAACAAGCATAGCTGTAGAGTAATGAGTGTAGAGACAATTAATATTAACGCATACAATTAAATTAAACTAATTAAAAATATTTGAAGTTGTCCAAGCGCGTTCGTTTTACCTTAAACCAACGGGAGTGTTTTTCCTTCTATTTTCCTCGTTTACTTCCATAATATGACGCGTCTTGTTCGATGATCCGACTTATAGTGAAAAGAATCGAGAACGTATTTTGGCTGTCTTCTCATTGACCGATTGGGTCCAAAATTTAATACAGATCTCACTGACAGTCTACCAACTTACGAATTTAGTCTAAATTTTTGACACAAACCTATCATTCTGGTGATCTATATATTGTTAGAAAAATGTAATGTCGCCTTCAGCTAGTCGCTAGTCTTAAAGTTGGGAAGAGAGTTTTACAAGGGTAAGCATGGAATGACTATGTATAGTTAAGTTCCCTTTTTTGTTTTTTTATATCTCTTTGATGTAATTTTATTTTTGCTTACGCTTTTCAATAAAGTTTCACACATACCCATCCAACCGACAGGAAGCCGTCGAGGCTACGAGTTCGGGGTTTTGATGTGGTGTTATGTAGTTTAAGACTAATAATTAATAATTAAGATTAATAATATAGTTTAAAATTAATAATTAATAATAATAATAATTTGATTTAATCCCACTTAAGGGGCACTTCAAATATGGGGATGAGAACCTGTCGTATAAGTAAGCAGTCTCGCTTCCTCGTGGCATATAGTAATGGTGGTGTGACTCTTAGGCCCGATCTCCGAAGACGGGTCGATCCCCTGTAATGGGGGGGTCGTCGCATGAGCCGCTCGTAATGGGGGCTATTATGCGGGGGTCACAGTGCCCGATTTGCTGTCGTGGCGGCCCAGATGTATTGTATGGCCGAGGTTTGGGCAGGGTGTTTTGTATCGAATCCTATTGATTTAAATGGTTCATTTTAGGCTTATTGTGTATGGTCCAATCTAGGCAACCTTTGGACAACAACGAAAAAAATTCCCCTAACCTTAATATAATATAACATATTTAATATAATAACATATTTTTCTACTTAATTTAGAGCAGACTAAGGGCTTTGTTAAAATAATCGATTGCCGATGTCTAAATCTAAACATTTGTTCTCTATCTGTAACCACGTAGCGCTTTCTCCTAAAAATGATATCATGCACCCTATTTACATCGTTACAACACAATTTGCCTATCTTAAGCAGAAATATTTAATAGAATTGAAGTTATGATAACGGCCCAATCTAGGCGCCGCCGGTCCATATTCGGCGTCTCTCCCCTATTATTATTTTCGGATATATTGTTCTTTGTTGTAATTAATCATTGTAAGCTAATTTTATAGAAACTTTACTGCCATGTATTCTATTCAAAGAAAGTGCAAAACTTAACCCCTTATTAGTCGGCGTCGAACGTCATATGTTCGGCTTCTTTTGTGCCCGTAAGGTAGACGTCGCATGTCATGCAACGAAGAGGTTAGGTTATACTACCGTCCCGTTTTGAAGCAACACGAGGGCTATTTAGGGATGGATCTCGTAATTTTGAACCGCGGTCAGATGACGAGGACGACACCTGAACTGGCACCCCCTCTCCAAGCTTCGCGCCACTCCAACGGAAGGACGTTTGTCCACTACGCATGATTTTGCGTGAAACAGGCCCCATACACGGCGGATCTTCAGAGGAATCGGGTTTCGAACCTGCGATCCTCCGGTCCAAGGGTCGAGATCTTACCACTAGGCCACCGCAGCCTTCATGTGTGAAGAGAAAAATTGCATTGTTGAAAATGAATTCGTCGCTACTTATGCGTCTCGTTATATTACGCGATTATTTTTTTGTATTTCTGAACATTGCTAAGTGATGACATTAAATAATATTCGACAATAAATGATTTCAATGTGGTTTTTACGCTCTGGTGGTCAAGATAGATTGTAAAACTGTTTTCATGGTAAGATTGTAAAATCATTTTTAAAAAAATTTATTATATTATTAATAATTTTTTATGCAGATATTTATCTTAAATACCTAGCAATATATTTGAAATATACATTATCAGAGAGTAATTTGTTTTGATTTAAAATTTCGATGCATTGCAGGGAAAACTGGGATATCACATGTATGAATACCAGTAGATCAAGCAGAAACTGCTTACTGACAAAAATATTTTGCATTTTCGAACACAGGATAGAACATCTATTAATTTTCAAAAATAAAACAAATCATTTTTGGGGGTCGGAAATTCTAAAACAAATCTGACCAAGAAGGGGTTAAGTGAAGTTATTAGATCGAACTGATATTAGGAATTATAGGAATTAACCTGCCCAAATCCCATCAAGAGATTTTATTAAAATCGCAATTGGGATGCAACGTTTGCAAAGAGTTCGAATACTTTCTAAACGAAGTGAACTGCTATTTATACAATGCTATAATAGTATAATGTAATTTAGCTTTATAATAGTAAGAGATATACGCACTAGCTCGCGGAAATCGCGGGATGCAGCAGAAAATAGACTAACTTGCAACCCGCGTAAATCGCGAAATACGTAGCTGGAGGGTTGATGGTAAGAAATGTAGGCGATTATTGTTTAAGTTGCGTATCCAAAAGGATATGTCAACAATCGAAATTAACCTCGTTGAATAATTGAAAGTGAAACGAAACAAAGTCAGTTTCGTAAAGCTAAAACTTCTTCCGAGCGAACAAGTAGGTCACCAAAGACAGCAAGTCGTTAATAAGTGTTTCGAGAAAGTGATTAATAATTTTTGCCAGAAAGAGCGGATGAGAAAACTTTCCGCTTCCATCTTCGATTAGCAAGAATGCTTGTTCAGGGCAGCTAGAATACATTGTTGTCTTTTTCTCAGAGACTAAAAGGTCTATCCGGAATTCCATCATTTTTTATCAACGAGGAAAGTACACATTTAGGATAGCAAATGGGGCTCGGAATTCACATAAAAGACCTAAATAAATAATGAATGAATGCCCATGTTTACCTTCGTTTATGGTATATTGCAGTATTGATGTATTATGTATGTAAGGAACGAAAGGGTTAAAGTTACTCTGATTCAAACAAAGAATTACACATAAACAAGCTTACTAACTGTCAGGAATGGCACTAGAGTTTGCCCGACAGGGGGCCCGATTTGCCAGACAGGGGGCACGACTTGCTGTATGGGGGGACGAGTGTAATAAAATTGGTCTCAAATTTTCACCAGATTATTGTTTATCAACTACAGTTGAATAATACCAGGTACAAATATTTTCCCCGACGGGATACAAAATTTTTACCCCGAAGGGGGGGGCACAGCATCCCCGACGGGGTGCCCTGGGCCCCCTCTGGCGCCGCCCCTGCTAACTGTAAAACGTTTCATATTTTATTATTTAAGAGCAGCTTAGTAATTTTAGACCTTTTCGTCAGAGTACACACAGTTCGATCAATAAGGATGATTTAGCTCCATCAGTTAGAAAATTTAGATTTTAGTTGAAAAGTGAATGCGTTTCCTACCAAAATAAAACTTGATTATTATTTTTTTGTAAACAAGACTTGGATTCTTTTGTACAGAAAGCTGAAGATGTAGAGATTTCGAAAGAGGGAATAATCTTTTCCCTTTAAAATAAAAGTTTTATTCACTTGGGTTCAAGTTATTTTTAGAGTCCCAAAACTTTGAGAAGTGCGTTAACAAAGAAAGGAGAACTTTGTTGTGAAAATAAGAAATTCTTTCGTTTTATATCTTAAGCTGAAAATATCTAAAGCCTGCTCTCCCTTTTCTAAGTTGATCATATCAGCCTAAGCTAAGAAAAGCTGTTCAATAGAAATATTTCTGAAATTAGATTTTGCGATTGCGCTGTGAACGAGCGCTACCCTGTTGATGTTGCAGTGTAAAAATTAACAAACTAATAACTACTGCGCGACAATCTGGCTAAGCAAAAATGTGGAATATCCTTTTACGCTTATTTTTTGATAAAAGTGCTTACTTTTCACATTTATTTTTTGACAAATATGAATAAAAGTGGTTGGAAAATAAATTACTCACTAATATTTATTTTCAGTTATGGTAATGAACATAATATCGAAAAAGAGATGCTTTTTTTTCCGTTAGCACAAAGAAATCATAACGGACCAAATGAGATTTAAGAAACGCGTGAAGATGTTTCATTGAAAAAAATATTATTTCGAATGTTGTAAATTTTGATACTAGATACTGTTTATTTTAATTCATAACAAACATGTAACGCTTTTATGAATCAAAAAAGGAAATTTTAATATGAACATGGCAAGAATTCTAAAAATCAAAATAAGAATTGTAAAAAAAAGAAAAGTGGAAAACATCTTCATAAGATTTTTTTCTTTTGAATCAGCTTCTAATAATTTCCTAATTACAAAAAGTTTAAAAATTATTTGTTCAATAAATTAAAAACATCTGAAAAAACAGCATTAATCCAACTTAGACTCAAGCATTTCAAATTGTTATTATGAGAGAAACGTAATATAAATTTGTATTTGTTGTTCTATTTGAATTTGAGTATGTTTGTACTTGAATATGTTAATAATATAATAAGGAATATTTGAATAATAATACGCAATTGTATTATTATAGTAAAACCTGTCTAAAATGGACACTGTAAGAAACGGAATCCTGTCTTAAGCGGAAAAAATATTTGGTCCCGTCGAAAAATATAGAAAGATCCATATTACATTCCCTCCATAAAACGGAACCTGTCTAAAGCGGAAACGGACAGTATTTCAAAGAACAATTCACAATATTTCATTGTTAGAAAACCTGTTCTAACGGGGGGGAAATAACAAGTTTTTCAAAAATTATTTTTATATCCTTCAGTAAAAAAAAATGTTGAGGCGAATCTACCTGTAAATGTTTGCATCGCAAATTATTCATCAGCCGAAGGTATAGATGCAAGTAATCTGCAGATTTTGTTGAACAAGGGTAAAGTTTCCGATATGAGTGTGAAAGAATTCATATCAATCGACGATGATATTTTAACAGAGGTTCCTATTGATAATGTGAATGATATAATTCAAAAGCATACGAGCAAAGATAGCAGTGATGTTGATGAATATAAATGAAAGCATTTTCGATAAAGAACAACTCTCCATCAAATCATATAGATCCTTTTTAGATACAGTACCTGAACTTGAAAAGTTTTCCATAAATCAGGGAGATGCTGAAATGCTTGAACTTTTGTAGAATACGAGAATATTATTGGCGCGAAGAATTATTCATAAAAAGATACGTACAGAAAACAATCTTGGATTATTTTAAAATGTGGATTTAGCAAATAAACTTATTTTCCTTAAATTTGTAGCTTTTGAGTAAGGATAATCAATTGTTTAGAGTAAGTAATGACTATGATATTTATTTCTATTTAGTGTCCAAAAGCAATATTATTAAAATAAAATACATATAAACATCTAACTTATATGTGTTTCATAATTTTTATTGCTATTGTGTAATTTTAAAATTTAACTAAATCTTAATTTTTAAATGTGACACTTAATAAAACGTAATTATCGTAATATTTTGTAATATATGGTATTTGTTAATCTTAGAATATCTTTTTTGTTACAATCGATTTAATTTAAATAATGATTAGATACATGTTAAATCCTCATATACTAATGAGCCCTGTATGAAACGGAATCCTGTCTAAAACGGAAAAATTTTCTAGTCTCTTTAAATTCCATTTAGTACAGTTTTTACTGTATTATCAGAAATACATAATTATGCATAATTGTATTATTATTGTAATAATATGGAAAAGGAATATTTGAATAATAAGAAATTTAAATTATGTTTCATAATAAAAACTAACAAAAAATTGAAATATATTCTCTCTCTTTCTCTCCACTTTAAATATAATTATGGTTTAGTTTCATCCCATATAAATTCAAATACCTCTTATTATGCAGCATAATTTAAATTTCTTATCATTCAAATATTCCTTTTTCATATTATTACAATAATAATACAATTATGTATAATTATGTATTTCTGGTAATAATATTGCAATTACTTATTATTATTCAAATATTCCTTATTATATTCTTAACATATTCAAATACAAACGAAAAAAAAACATTATCCGAAATAACAACCTATCAATTACGAACTTTGTTCAATCTGCTCAGATGTTTTGAAAATTTAAATTATTTAACGTAAATGAAATAACTGAGCACAAGTTTGTGTAACAAATGCACAAATTTAAGTCTATTGCCACTATGCTCTGAAGCAAGAATTCATGAGTCTGAATTTTTGGAATTTCAGAAATGCTTTTTACAAGGATTTTCTTTTCTAGAATCTGCGAAATCCTATACTACGAATAAGCTTCTTTCAGTCTAGACGTAAGAAAGTGGCTATATAAAATTATGATAAATATAAATGATTTTTAACATATTTTGCATTTTAAATTTGTCAGATACTCAGTTAACTCGGTCCTTTTACATTTATTAGATAAAAAAAATTAGACTTTTTGCTTTTTCCATAACTTCACTTATTTCTGCTGAAAGAGAAATAATTTATACTGTATCAACTTCTGGCTTTGAATCTTATTTAGTTTAGTTATATTAACGTCCTGTTTCGAAAAAACACTAGTACTATTTTGGGACGCATGTCGTTATTTTGAAGCCTGGTCGGATGACGAGGACGACATCTGGGCTAGTGCCCCCGACTCCAAACTTCCTCTTCACGCCAGAGGGGGGACGTTTGACTCACGAAGTCAGATTGCATACACGATGGGTCTTTGGTGGAATCGGATATCAAACCTGGAGCCCTTCAGTCCCAAAGCCGAGATCTTACCGCAAGGCCACCACAGCCCCTCTGGCTTTGCTGTTTCAAAGTGATTATAGTAACTTGAATATACTTTTCCCTCCTTTCTAATAGGTTGTTCAAACTAAGATGATTAAAAGGTAGGTGATAATTGTCAATATTTTAATTTTTCACACACTTTTATATAACTTGACTTGTTTCGTGTTTGTAAAGATGGAATTTTGTAATTGATGTGATAGACCTTTGGAATTCCGTACACTTGTGTGTTCTCGATGAAAATACGCTTTTTTAATATTTTCAGAACTTAATTATGAAGCTTTTTTAATCGATTAATTCAATTAAATTTTGATTCCATATGAGTGGCGCCGCCGGGTGGTGAATTTGATAATTAATTCTATTTAAGATTCTGTAGTATTTATAATGAAGAATTATTAATTAAAGAGTAAAAAGTAGGAGATAATAAAAAATTTAAAATTCTACTTTTAGCACCTTAATACAAGTGTGTTTTCAAAAAATGTTTTCATTAAATTTATTCTTTCGTTTTTCATAACTTAGAAGATAATTTACATAGAAACTATTTTAATCGTTTATATATCTTCTGCTCATATCCAGTTCTTTTACGTGCGCACCGATTTTCATTTCGTTAAATTATACGTAGGGGGCCAGACGCCCTCCAACTGGTGTGGTGCGGAGGTTTGGAGAGGAGTGTGCAAGTGCAGGCGTCGTCCTCGCCATCCGACCGGGGTTCAAAATTACGAGCTCAATCCCAAAATAACCATCTTGTTGCTTCAAAACGAGACGTTAATGAAACTAAACTAAAACATCTTTTATGTTAGATCTTTCTCAACTAGTGTTAGTAAACGTTTACATTAAAAGATAAAGTTTTAACTGATAAGCCTAATTTTTAAAAAGGTAAAATTTTTAATATTTAGTAACATTTAGGTAAATTTAACTAATAAGATAAATTTTAACGCGTATATAACTTTCACCGCATAGTTTGTTGAACCCAAATTTAAACTTTATATCATTTCCCGAAATAGCTGTACTTCATCCTGATATTCTACTTCCACTTTATAAAGTAAGATTTAGTTAATGAGATTTTTTAATCTAAAGCGACGCATGTGTAAAAGAACTGTAAAGCTTCGTACGTAAGAATTTCCATATTTTTATTGATCTTACTCGTTTTCAGGTTACAAAAAGTAGCATCTGGAGAGCAGATTTACAATAAAATATACTCCCACCTCTTTCATTTAATGAAGTTTCCGTTCAACTAAATTTTCTGCAAAATCTTGACTTAAAACATCATTTACATGCAAATTAAGTTCTTCGCTGGGAAAACAATTCCTATGTAAAAAAAAAATGTTTTAACCTTAAAAATATTTTTTCTTGTTATTGATGGCAAGATACTACTTTTTTTTAAATTCATACAATACGCTACAATAGTTTGTTCCCACGTAAAGAAAACTGAATAAGTTAAAATTTTTTACACAAGTAAAATTTTAAAATTTTTTTAGATTAAAATCAGATCATCAATATGTAAGTTTCTAAAAGAAGAAGAAAATCGCAACGCAATATTGTTGTGGAATAGCTTAGAGTCTTTATGTAATTGAATCTCTTAGCTTCTTCGTGTATCCAAAAAATATACTGATTTTTTTATGGTATGATAGGGTTCTTTTATTATTAGTATTATCATTATTTTTTACTTTCCCCTTAACAAAATAACCTGTTTTTTTTCAATGTTCCCATTTCAATACTTAGCGTCTGATTATAAAAATGCTCAACATTTTCAATGAACTTGTAAGATACATTAATAATATCCAGTAATGAAAGAGTACTTAACAGATATATTGTCTGTGTTTCTAATTAAATTCTAGGATAATGTCATTCTGAAAGGCTCGTGAAAAAATTCACCAGTTTGTATGGCACACGAGAGAAAATTCAGGAAAATATCAATGAAAAACTCTTCCATGGCGAAGTACAATTTTTGAAATAAGCATTCAGTCACTGAGTAATAAAGTGTACAAAGCTGGCATAAATAAATATTTCAGGTTTTTTAAACTAATTAATTATCAGATTAGGCTGCTAAAGTTCCGTGGCAGAATCTCGCTTCGTAATTTGACTAAACCGGAGATCCGATGTGTATGCCGACTTGGCTTCTTTAGGCACATTCTACTGATTTTTTTACGTGAAAACGTCTTTCCGCTCGTTACAGTGATAGTCGGTCGAACTTTCTTGTGTAACAAAATACCGTCAGATTTGAATCGCTAATAACTACGAGACTAATAATGCGAAAAGAATAGTTGACCCTACAACGGATAGATCATATCTGTAAGAGTTTGTCGCATAGTATTTGTTTTGCCTCTGGCGTCATCGTACCAGTGTAGGCGCATGCGCATGATTGTTATGAATTATCTTTGTGTAAGGTTATAAATAAGTATGGCGTGGAAACGCGCTAAGCTATGAGGTTAATTCTTGAGTCATTTTAAAGAGTTTGAGGAGTATTACTAGGACCCAAAGTGAGACAAAAATATTTATCAGAATATAAGTAAAAATCGGTATTAAATTGAAAATTTCAAACTCCGCGTGTTTTTTTTATTATAACATGCAGAGTTTTCTTGCGAATTGTACGAAACTTACAGAATACTTGACAATACTTAAAAGAAACATTGTATTAAAATTTTAATTCAACAATTGGAACATTACGGAGAATATGAGCATTTGTAGTAAATAATGTTTTACTGCGCATACGCGAAATGTAGTTCTATATACTGTCAACAGATGGCGCCATCAAAAGCTACTCTAAAGAAGACATAAGAAAGCCGCATTTCGGGTCCGCGCCGAAGATTTTTCGTGAGAACGTCGGGATAAAATCATAAAACAATTATTTCGTATTAAAATGTAATTAAATTATCAATCTCTTTAATACAATATTTACATAGAGTATAATGGTTACAGAATAGATAAATCACAAGTTTATCGCATGTAACAAGGGTCTGTGGTAGCTTGTGATTTATCTATTCTGTAACCATTATACTACTCTGCGTAAATATTGAATTTAAGAGATTGATAATTAAATTACATATTAATACGAAACACTTGTTTTATGATTTTATCCCGACGTTTTCACGAAAAATCTACGGCGAGGATCCGAAACTGAGCCTTTCTTATTATTTATTTTTTAATTAACGTCCCTTACAGGAAATTACTCAAAATCTGAAGCCGAACTGACGCACTAAAACAGTTCGACGATTGCGCTTCTAAAACTTTTCTTAATATAGTACTTTCAACGAAACTCATGTAATGGTGTCTGGAAAGTCAAGACTGTTTAAGAACAGAAATCCAGTATTCAAGCTGAGAAACAATAATGCTGAAATTTAAGTTTCTGGATTCTATGCATTTTAATTATATTTTCATTCTTCTCTGATTCTCATTTACATCAAGTTGGCATCATTTAATCCTAAACCTCATCAAATCGGTTCCATTCTAGCGTATTAAAATTAATAAGAAATTGTGTTTACATTTTAAAATTCAGATTCTATTAATAAATTGATTTTCCTTTTTAACGTTGGACTACGTTCCTCCCATTGGGGCCTCAGGAAGGAATTCGATTCACACGCCAAAACGCCACAGAAAGCGTTGTATGGGAGATCCTCTATATCTCGGTAATTACTGTTGCAAAAAGTCTTACTGTGGGTGTATGGTGTAAACAGTCCAACACGCAGGATAATGGAGAATGAAGTTTTATTTACAAATATGCAGGAAAACACGTAGCACAGGTACAGGAAACAATAGTTCTTGTACAGATTACCAATGTAAACAGACAACAATTCACAGGTAATAACAGTTCAGCACTTTGTTATCTAACAATACAAACCGTCAGCAAATGACTAACAACTAGTAGACAATAACTGCACTTTCAACAGCGCTCAGCTCACCAGCTGCGGGTAGAACTCCAAAGACGTTCGCGCTCCAAGGCGATCCCAGTCGATCAAGACACTCCTCTCATCCAGGCGCCGTCCTTAAATATTCTCTCCGACAGGCCGTGACGTCACATAAAGTTTTCTCGTGTGTTCCCTTTCCTAGTAGAAATATAGACAAAAGGATTGCATTTTCGGGAATCATCTATTTGTCGCCAAGGTCAGGGGTGCCATAACAGTCGCTAAGGTCACTCCATGCTTAACCTTGTAAAACCCTCTTCCCAACCGTAAGACTTGCATTGCTGGGTAGCGACTTTCCATGTTTGTAACATTACGTATGTTAAAAACATAACTAATGTCTTATTTTATATATAAAGGGTAACAACAGATGTTCAAAAAAATTGAAAATCGGAATTGTAGTTCAGCGACTACTGAGTCGCAAAGTTGGGCCACGAGTGAAATACTCAGGAGTGATCGCAGAGGAGTTATTCCACATCACATTCTCTATATGATTATGAAAATATTGAGTATGAGAATTGTCGATGGTATAAAAAGCTAGTCCCGATGTCTCCGCAACATAGTCCCATGTTCATTCAACCGGTTCTGTTGCCATAATGGCATTAGGCAAGGGGGCATAGGGCGGCGTTCTGTCTCCGCAACATAGAAAATGTTACTCGGAAAGAAATAGAGGATCCAGCATTCATCAACGAGTATCTGGAGAAGAACTTTTCTTTCTTGAAATCATTACCTAATTCATTGCCGCCAATTTTCAATACATTAGCATTTCAGAGAAACAAAAGAGAATTGAGAGTAACTTCGAAAAACAAAAGAGTATCGCGAGTAACAAATAGAAACCGAGAAGCTTCGAGGAACAAAAGAGTCACGCGAGTAAAGTAGTCCTACGCCTTTAATATCAACGGCTGTTTGAAAAAGACAGCCTCCCGTCATTTTTTTAATTTACTTTTTCATATGTCCCAATTTACAATTCACGGATGACTAATTTCTGTTTAAGACACTTTCAGTTCTTCTATTTATAAGATACGATGGTACTTCAATTTATAAATCTTCAATTGCATCTCAAATCATCGATGTCGTATCACCTTGACTTCTTGGCGAAATGTGCTTAAGATTTCTAAGTGAGGAAGAAGAAAAATATTGAAAATCCATACTTTCATCTTTTTTCCTTTTCGGAAGGGACGAAGGCATTCAACGAAGCGAGTCCTCTCAAAATTCAATGAGAGTATTGATCATTCTTCATAAAAATACCGGAACAGCTCCTCACGCCTCTCTTGTTCCGCGTATTTCCTGACAAGAGTTGGTTTGATTTTTTAAAGAAAGTTATTTTCTTCTCGAAGAATAACGCAATTTTGTTTCTCTTTCAATTTTTTTAACATTTTGGGATGGCTGAAGAAGGAGAGTTAAAAATAAACAGAGTAGTCTTCAATTTTTGAACTTTTATAAAGTATGAGAAATAAGACTGATATTCTCTATTTTGAATAGCATTCGAAATGTAATTATTCTGAAAATTAACGCAAAACAACCCATTGTTGACAAAGCAACATCAGACTAAAGCAATACCCCTTTGTAATATTAAAATATAATTTATTTTAGCTATTTACAAAGAAGTAGTTGAGTCGTCCTGAAAATTTGAAGAACTGAACTTTCAAGCTTGAAAAATAAACTATCACATTCATTCACATTAAGTGCAGTCTGTGCCTCGAGAACAAATACATAAAAAATGGTAAAGCCGTAATCAGTTCACTATTTTAAATATAAGGCTGAAGACTGAAAACAATTCGTTACAACAAGAAACTGAATTTGATGTCATTCATTTTCTGATCATTAACGAATGAGAACGAATATTTTGAAATTTGTATAGCATTCCAAAAAATACAGCGAGTTCAAATGAACTAAAAGAATTAAAATTAAGCAAGGATCATTTAAAAAATTGTGGTTAATAATCTCTTACAAAATACGATTTAAATCAGCAAATAGTCATTATCATATTAGCCCTAAAATTTGTATATACAGTCGGACCTCTGTTTAACGAAGTCGCTAAATCCCGAAAAAAAGTTCGTTATATGGAAAATTCGTTAAATAGAGATTCACCTTTTAAAATACTTTAAACTACACAAAACAGATTTTAAATTCATAAACACTAAATATTATTAAAAAAGTAATTAATCACACCTTTATTTTGTAAATTAATATCTATTTGTTTTATATATTTTACCCATCAAAAAGAAATCTGCAAGGAAAACAAGAATAAAACAAAACATTGTCCGGGAATACACTGTATTTTGAATTTAAAAAATAATTTTATATTAAAACTAATGAATTTTAGCACTTCATCATACGAAGGTTTGTTGATTTCTGCATCATGATCATTTCGATCCTCATCTTCATCGCAACTCATTGCTGTATTGTTTTTATTTTTCACACTGTCCACTTCAAAACTGCCTCATCCGCATCTTCATAGACACATACTTTTAAACGTTTTGAACAAGAATTCGATGAATCATAATTTTGTATCTTATCACGATTTTTTTTATTATGGTTGATAAATTGTTAGAAAGAATACCAAATTTTAAAGCAATATCCTTTTTTTCACGCCTTTATCCACCTCATGAAGAATTAAATTTTTTTTTCTTTGATGCTCAAGCACTTTCGCTTTGACATTTTCCAGCTTCAAGGTCATTGATCACCATAAAATGTGTTAAAAGAAAGAATAAGTTTCAAATGTTTAGAAATATTTTGAGAAATAAGGAGAAAAAAAATATTGGATCACAAGAAAAAGTTCGTTAAATAGAGAATGCACTTCGCTATTTGGAGGTTATTTTACGAAGAAATTCGCAAAATGTTCTTGGTTCCAAGAAAAAGTTCGCAAAATAGAGAAATTCGAAAAACAGAGGTTCGTTAAATAGAGGTCCGACTGTACTAATTGGCACTCAGGAGCATGAAATTTTCCCTAAAAATGCTTTTCTGGTAATGTACACAATTTTATTGATTACAGAAAAGCATTCCTGTTGTTTCTTATTTTGAATCTACTCAGATGAGTGGCGCCTTGACAAAGTTCATCTGGTGGATTTCTTAAACCTATTCATTGTTCAATCTTAATTTCTAAATAATTGTTCTTTTGTTTTATGGTGCTTTTATTATTGATTACTACGTTACACTGATGAAGTGATGTTTTGAAACTACGAAAGGGATGCAAGTGACAGAACTCCTGATTTTGAATCGTGGTCAGATGATGAAGACGACACCTGCACTTTTCGAAACTTCCACACCGAACCACCTTGAAGACTTCTAATACACGATAATAGAATTAACATGCACTGTTCCCAGAGACATGGAATACCTTCAGTAAAAATTGAGCCTCGACTCCAAGACTCTACAACCAAGACACTGCAGATGGACGAGAACAACCTTTTGTAAAGTTAAACACATCGCATCCCTTTAAAAACATTTTCACAACTCAAAAGATACGTTTTTATGTTAAACCTACAGTAAGTAAGTCTGAAACAACAAAACCAACTTCTAAGAGCAAAGACACTTGTGCTTCCTAGCAGCAAGATTCCAAACACATTCGTAACATTGATGACCCAAGTAGGCATCATTCTTGGCTTACTCAAATTAAGATTTACTCAGAAACATATTATCTTTTTTTCAGTTATAACAATGTTATTGTAGGGTTGAGACTTATTGTGATTGCCTGTTGTGCCTGCCAAAACACCAAGCTAAGAAAACACAAGTTAATTAAATTCTCATAAACGATATCTTGACATTGATCCATTTCGAATCTTATACTAGAATTTCGTCAGTTGTTATTTATAAGAATAATTAAACTCTATAATGTACTATCGTTGTTCTTTTATTCATGCCTTGAAAATTATAAACGAAGTTTGATGATGAGGTTTGAAGCCGTTCAATATAATTTGCAAAATCGCGCAGTGTTGTGCTGAAATATTATTTCAAACGCTCAAAAATATAATTAATAAACTTTAAAAACATCTTTAAGCGTTTCTATAATCTTTGAAATTCTTTCAATTGTGAAAGGATATATTAAAATGAACTATAACTATTTGGGCTTAGTTTCCATATTAAACTATATGGAAACTAAGCCCAAATGCTTTTCAAGAAATAGCGTAAGGTTGCTCCAGTGGTACTGCAGCCTAAGTCTTACTTTTTCCATTCTGACTTTGTTTTAGTCGGATCATCGATTAACATATTATTATTTCTTAGGGTATCATTCTGTGCTATTTGAATAGTTTATTTATGCAGTAATGACGCTCTAGTTCGATTCACTCTTTTTATGATGCTTATTTAAAATTTTACACTTGCCGCTGCTTAAGTCGTACCACAAACGAGGCTTAAATCGTAACAGTTACGCATTTAGGATTGCTTGCACGTCTAAAGATAAATATCATTTATAGAAAAAGACTATTGTTCTTTTTAATATGTGATGTGAAATGCGCTTTTTCCAATTTTTAGACAGGGTCCATGAACGTGGCAAAAGTTACCGATAATACTTAGAGACAAGAAGATATGGACGAGGCATTATGTAAATTACCCAATGGTGATATGGGCTTCAACGAAAGTATAATATTCCTAAACCGAAACTGCGACGTCACCTTCGAGAACTGAATAAACATTATAAAGTAGGAAAACTGAAAGGGTTCACCGAGGATTAACTCATCACCGAATTGTTTACTCAAATAATAGTAATACAAGGCGTTTTTGCTTCATTTGCTCCCAAGGTACGACTTAGGGTTTGGGGGTTTTGTTCTATTAACGTCCCGTTTTGAAGCAACACGAGGGCTATTTTGGGACGGACCTCGTAATTTTGAACCGCGGTCAGAAGGCGAGGACGACACCTGAGCTGGCACCCCCTCTCCAAACTTCCACGCCACACCAACGGGAAGACGTTTGGCCACTACGTATGATTTAGCGTGCAGCAGGCCTCATACACAGCGGATCTTCAGTGAAATCGGGTTTCACTGAAGATCCTGGGCCTGGAACCCTCCGGCCCCAAAGCCGAGACCTTACCACTAGGCCACCGCGGCCTTGTACGACTTAGGACATAGGTGGTATGACTTAAGAACCCGATTTCCTCAGTCGTATCGATGCTATTATTTTAAGATTTGTTTATTTCCTTTGACATAGTGCGTATATTTTGAACTTTCTTGGCTTGAATAGCTGCAATATTCATAGAAGTTGTGAATAATGCAAAATTTAATCCTTCATGTAGTAAAACCTGCAATTTATTTTCCGAATTGAGCAACCTTACCCTATTTAGATAAATACTTTATAGAAACAATGCTTTGAATCATTGTCATACTTTGATAAAGTGCTAATTAAAATATTCTTTAAAAATTTTATCATAATTTGATAATAGTGTATTATTATATAAAATATATTTCATATTTTTGTCAAATCAAGATATGATAAAATGCTGTGAAAAGTATGTTGTACAATTTCGATAAATACTTTATCTCATTATTTCTAATAATGACCTCTCAGTGTTGAAGACTAAAACATCAAAAATGAAGAAATCTTAAACATAGATTGATGGAATTACTATTAAAATTAATGTACTTTTTCATAAAAGTCGGTAAATTAAAATAGCTTCAAATGATAGGGAGAAATCATAAAAACAACCCGCGTTTTATTGTAATGCCGACGATTCATTGAATTCATTTCCTTTAATTGAAAAAATAATTAATAGTTTCTACATTGCTTCATATTCAGTAATTTCTTTAAGATAAAGTTCTTGTTCTTTCAATAAACTAGGAAATTAATGCATCTTGAAATGCTTCCTGAAAAGATAAACGAATTCTCTCTTTCCTTCTCACATATTTCAGTCTCATTAAGATTTCTAGCGAGTTAAGAAAATCACTTCCAGTTTTTCTTCATCCTGAGTACGACACAAAGAAATTAAAATTCTATCTTCGCATTGGAATGCAAATTAAGTCTCGACAATCAAAAGAAATCAGTTTCGTTTATTACTGATATCTATTAAAGCTAATTGAGCAGGCGCTATATTATGCAATCGATAATGAGCTTTTTTGCATAAAAAGAATCGTCTTATTTTCAAAACTTTGTTGTAAAAAGGAAAATAAAGGGCTTTGTTTTATATTCATTACCAAAAAAGATACATGCAGATAAACTGGTGACTAGTGACGTAACTACTGAATATCTCGTAAGAGAATGAGCTTCGTGATGATGATCTTTCATAAAAATTGTACGCGTAGGAAGAAAAATTCTTTCAGATAACAAATTAAAGTAATGAATCTGTTTTGTCTCTTGATGTGCAACGTTTTTCCCATTACTAGCTGCTTATTTTTCGTTCTTTTTGTTTTGAAC
>BGPR01000076.1:1082451-1098646 GCA_013235015.1 Araneus ventricosus
TCTGCTTCCGTTTTGGTATCTTGTTGCTCTAGATACTACAGACACTTGTAAAATTAAACCATTATTTAGAATTTGCATTTTCTCTAATGCCATTCGAGAGAAGTTAAGTTTAAAATGTCCGTTTTACGTTCCAAGAGCCACTCATCTTGTCTTCTCTTAAGGATGGAGTTGAGATTCACCTCCGCTGAGTATAGGCCGGCTTTCTGTAGTTTTTAGTAGGTTCAGCTGGGTTTTTTTTTGAAATTTGGCTATATGTCTGGGTTTTGAGTTATGGAAAAGTTCGCTCCGTCTCTGCTTGCCAGCGGTAAGTGCTTAGGTACAAACGCTCCTTATTTCCTCACAATTATCCATTTGCTTCTAAAGTTTAATACAATACGTCTGTAACATATTGTCAAGTGTTCTGCAAATTTCGAATAATTTGAAGGAAAACTCTGCATATTATAAGCAAAACACATGCAGAAAAATTAGGGATTTTTGAAAGAAATATTTATATCATCCCGAATATTTGTGCTATGCTTACGAAAATGCATGTAAATATTATGCACATCAAACATAACCATTGATAAAAGTTACATATCGTTATCAGTCTTCTGTGAAACTCCATTTTCGCCTTCATCCCTTTCTGGTGATCCCCCGATCCCCCTAATTGCGCTCGTGACCGAATCTTCACTGTAATATGTATATGATACTCTATTGAATGTCACACGATTCTCCAAAACTGATTTCGAAACATAGTTTTCGTATTAATTGCAAATTTCTCGCATTTTACGAAATGTTCCTTAACTTTTGTATGTCAGTGTATATTAAATTCTGTAATTAATTAGAATATCACAGAAAAATCTTTTCAGTTATGCATTAAAGAAAAAAGCAAAAAAATACTAAAACAGCAAAGAAATAAATAGGAAGTTTTTAAAAATTGAAATCGACGCATCATAACTGAACCACATTTTGAAGAGATCACCTTTTGTCTGAAGATGTATGAAACCTTGGGTTTGAATCTTTCACGTTAATCCTTAATTGAGAAATCAGGCCACGGTGGCCTAGTGGTAAGGTGTCGGCCTCGGAACCGGAGTGTTCCATGTTCGAAACCCGATTCCACTGAAGATCCGCCGTGTATTGGGTGGGCCTGCCTCACGCTAAATCATACGGAGGGAGTCGAAAGTCCTCCCGTTGGTGTGGAAGTTTGGATAGGGGTTCCAGCTCAGGTGTCGTCCTCGTCATCTGACCGCGGTTCAAAATTACGAGGTCAATCCCAAAATAGCCCCTGTTGCTTAAAAACGGGACTTTAATATAACTAAACTAAACTTGATTGGGAAATCAAATTCAACCAAGAATCACATACCCTTTCTATCAAACAATTTCTATTTGGTACCTCTTCACACACACAAGCAGGAATCCATCATAACAAAACTTATTTCGATAAAATCTAAATATCACTGATAACTCCTCCGTGTTCGATCAATAGCCCGTCTCGTGCTTCTAATTATAGAACATTTGATATTGAAAGCTGCAATTAAGCCATTAGCAGCAATTAATTTAAAAAGCAAAATCACATGGAGGTAATTAATTATATCATCATGTACCCTTCAGGCGCTTGTGTGGATCAAAATAAAACAGAATGTGTCAGCTAATTAGGAGGTAAAGAAATTAGTCTGTCAAGAGGTTAATACTGCGAACAGTAGGGAAAATGGCCTGTTCGTCAATTTTGAGTCTTCTGGAATGTTGTAAGCAGTATTTTCTTATCTGTTTGGAGATGATTAAATGTATACATGCACGTCAGGGGTAAATTATCTTAAGTAACGATTTTAATATTTTACAGCCAAATTATTTTATTTTAGAGCCAAAAGAAATTCCAGAGCTCAATGTACGCAGTTTATTTTTTGAGAGAGCTTTGTGCTTTTGTTTTCAGCTTTTGCGCTTTTCGAACTACAACTACGATACTTAGATCACCCGTAGATGCGGTATGGATAATGTAAATACGATAAGAACATAAGAATGGCGCAGTTAGGGTCCGCGCCGTAGATTTTTCGTGAAGACGCCGGGATAGAATCATAAAACAAGTATTTCGTATTAATATGTAATTTAATTATCAATCTCTTCGATACAATATTTACACAGAGATAATGGTTACAGAATAGATAAGTCACAAACTACCACAGACACTTGCTACACGCTATAAACTTGTGATTTATCTATTCCGCAACCATTATACTACTCTGTGTAAATATTGCATTAAAGAGATTGATAATTAAATTACACATTAATAAGAAATACTTGTTTCATGATTGTATCCCGACGTTCTCATCAAAAATCTACGGCGAGGACCCGAACTGCGCCTTTCTTATGTTTTATTTGGAGTAGCTTTTGATGGCGCCATCTGTTGGCAGTATATAGAACTACATTTCGAGTATGAGCAGTAAAATATTATTTACTATAAATGCTCATATTTCCCTTTATATTCAAATTTTTGAATTCATGTTTCTTGAACGTATTGTCAAGTATTCTGTAAGTTTCGCACAATTCGAAAGAAAACTCTGCATGTTATAATCAAAAAACATACGGAGTTTGAAATTTTTAATTTAATACCGATTTTTACTTATATTCTGATAAATATTTTTATTGCCTCACTTTTGGTCCTAGAAAGACTCATCAAGCTCTTTAAAATGACACCAGAATCAGCCTCCTAGCTAAATGCTTATTTATAACCTTACATGAAACTAATTCATAATAATCACACGCATGAGCCTACACTGGTACGATGACGTCACAGGCAAAACAAATACTATGCGACAAACTCTTGCAGATATGATCTATCCTTGTGGGGTCAACCATTCTTTTCGCATCATTAGTCTCGTAATTATTAGCGATTCAAAGCTGACGGCATTTTGTCACACAAGAAAGTTCGACCGACTATCACTGTAACGAGCGGAAAGACGTTTTCACGTCAAAAAAAACATCCAAACCAGCAAAATTAGGCTTAAGATAGTTTACCTCTCAGGTGTAGGTATTTCACAAGCTTGTTCAGTGGCCTTGTAATTTTTTTATAAAAATATTTATTTACATTATTTTATGAAAAAAAACCAAGATTTTCAGTAAGTTCAATGATAAGACAAAACAAACTTTCTTATAAAACACGATTAATGATTCAAAACGTGCTGAATCAAATAGGCAAAAAACTTATCCTATTTGAATCTCCTCAAACTCGAAGAGTATCCGTTGGTTAATGATAGATCAAAGCAGAATCTATTTTTGAGAGTAGTAAGCTAGTCTTTTCTTCGGCTCCAAAACCCATTATGCAAAAGAACTCGCTCGTGTTTCGATTTCCGTTCCCCTTTTAGCTCTTTTGATTTCTTACAGTAAAGAGAACTTTCATGTTTTGATCCGATATTCTCCTTCTAAATTTAAATTTTTGCAAAGATGTTGGCAAAATAAATTTAGCTTTTCAGTTGTTCCGGCAAATCCAACGGATTGACGTCTGCTTTTAACTTAATTTTCGTCATGCGTGTTATGAATGTCTAGTTAAGTTAGTTTATATTTAGTGAAAACAGTCAGGGAAATAACGCCAGCACAAATATATTCATCAAAATACAGGATGATCGTAGAATATGTTGACCTGTTCAAAGTATTCTGAAGCTGAAGCTAATTATCAGATAGATAACAATCGATCGGCATGATTTAACATCCACATTTATCCTAGGGCCTCGTTTTTTTTGAAGAAATTATTGCAAGTGGTCTTCAGACATTTTCCATGATTGCGGCTAGGTATTGTGACATGCTTCAGAAATTCGGAATACACCATTTGCAACGAAAATATTATATAGATTCAACCTCTTTAATGCAACATGATGCACTTTCACACATTGGCTGGATGCGTACAAGAGTTGTTGGTCAGCTTTACTAATGATCGAGTAATTAGTCCCCTCTGCCTTTTTCTAATCTAAATCAATGCGATTTCTGGTTGTGGGGATGCATACAGAACGGAATGTATCGTGTAACAACTGTTTAGCATTAGCACAGCTGTGGAATAAAAAGTATTCTCACTACCGGCCTTATTCACCATCCATGTTTAAACCATGATCAGCGGTTAAATGATGGTTCTGCCATGATGATGCGAAAGGTGACCAAAGTGCGTCGCCAAATGTATAACCCTAGCGGGTTGCTATTTTGGCATGGTATCTCAAATTCTCGGTTGTTGGCGATTTTTAAAATTACCCTCAGCCTTCTAGCAGAACGAGTTTCTAGCCAACTCGCCAGTTAGGGTATACATCCAGTTGATCATTTCGGTCAGCAGTCGCTTGTTTGTGTAAATTCACTTTTAACCGCTGATCACGGTTTAACCATCGATGGTTAATACGGCCGTACATGTCTCAAATATCACAAGTTATCACCTAGGTCAGCGATTGAGCATGCAGTTCATCGCCTTCAATTTAGTTTAGTTATATTAACGCCCCGTTATAAAGCAACACGAGGACTATTTTGGGACGGACCTCGTAATTTTGAACTTCGGTCGGATGACAAGGACGGCATCTGAGCTGGCATCCCTCTCTCCAAACTTCCGAGGACGTTTAGCCCCCTTCGTATGACGTGAACGTGCAACAGGCCCAATACACGAAGAGTCTTCAGTGGAATCTGGTTTCGAACCCGAAACCCTCCGTTTACGAGGCCGACACCTTACCACCGCGGCTTCCTTCATCGCCTCCAAATGACACACATTTGTAATGGGGAACATATAGAGCAATACTTAGATAACCTGTCCATCCATTTATACCTTATGACATAAGTGTGTTTCTCAATGCCGTTTTCTTTTTCTGTGCATGTAACTGTAAAAGCGCCCTCTATAGGATGATATTGTAAGTAATTTTTATTGCAAAATCATTGATCGCATAATAACTAGGAGGCTTGACCTTAGATCATTTTCTGGGATTGCGAGACAGTTGATAATTTGCGAGTGCCATCTCTATTTAGCTTTTGATCATTTGGTGCATTCAAGTAATTTACATTCCACTCCGAAAAGCCATTATAATGGATGAATAGATTTTAGGGAAGCCGAAGTAAATTTTCCATTCTCTGTGAATTTGAACTTTACACTTGAAGGTATGATGAAATGAAATATTTCGTCGCTTAACAAGCAACACCGTTTATCTCAATTTTTTGAAATTCAAAGAGGAAGAAGAAACAGAATTTTACGCAACCAATAACGAATATTTGAGGTTTTTTTTTCAAGATCTTGTAGAACCGTGCGGTCTCGTATTCATATCAAATGTTTAAAAAAATCAGAAATATTAGTTATTGGTTGTGAAAAAAAACCGTTTTTTCTTCCTCTTTGAATTTCAAAAAATTGAGATAGGTGGTGTTGATTGTTAACCGATG
The DNA here is from genome assembly GCA_013235015.1 of Araneus ventricosus. NCBI lineage: Eukaryota > Metazoa > Arthropoda > Arachnida > Araneae > Araneidae > Araneus > Araneus ventricosus. Next base: position 1,087,822 of record BGPR01000076.1, read on the forward strand.
CTTTCAAAGTTAAGAATATTTCAAGATATAATTTGATATGCGATGTAGTGCAATATCTTAATTCTAAGTGATTTAATTTAGATTTTTTTCAAAAGTTAAATTAGGAATATTTGAGCCAGTGGCGTGGCGAGGGAAAGTGGCGCCAGGGGCATCTATGCCCCCTTGTTCCTCTGTCGCTACGCCACTGATTGGAAGCTGAATACTGTTCGGCGTGCCGCATTTTGAGTAAAGGTTTCTGGATCCACGCGAACGGTTCGCAAATCGTTCGGGGTGAACCAAATCCCGACAGTTTATCTGCGAACACAATGGGATTTGCATTTCACGGTGGGACGTGTTCAAGTATAGTTCATCATTTCTCGTGAGCCTCCAACGAACCTGCAAACCAAGGCGTATTCCAAAGCTCTTTCAAAGATCCCCTTCTGCATTGACCACTAACAAACGATAGTTCGCTCCTTTCCAGTGTTTCGTTGTGAAAATTTCCAACGAACAGCTCGCGAAAATTAAAATTTTTAATTTTTCTAAAATCAGAAATTTTAAATAATAAATTAATGAATTTTACAAATAATAATTGTATAATACAATTTTTAATTAATATAATAATTACAATAAATTTGCGAACCATTTGTCTCGAGATTGTAAACAATCCCGAACTCTTTCAAGCATGGTGGTTATTTCTGGAACCACTCTGAATAATGCATCTTTTACGCATTCTTGTTGAATAGCGCTTAGTATAAAAACCATATAACAAAAACAGATTAATTTTTAGGAATTGAAACAAATTAATGACAATATTTTTCAGCTTCCTAAAGTGTTCAATCAATTCTTACACTCATACGTGTATAATTATGCATCTTATTATCTTTCATGTCTCAAAGAGTTAAGAGTTACCCATTTCTATATTTCCAGAATTCTCAAGAATTTCTTCATTATATTTCGACCATTTAAAATGCAGGCCACTACATTTAAGTAATTTTAAAATTTCAATTCGAAGAGCAATTTGTTGGAAGGGTTTGCAAATTATAGCTTACATAATTAATAAAAGTAGCCAAATAACACAGATGGAAACGAAATGAGGGAATTTTATTTACATATTTATCGTACAAATACCCACAGAAGGATCACAATATTATTACAGAATTAAAGATATGTACATGCATTAGAAATGGAAAGGTAGTAACCACATAAACAAGTTCCTGCTTTTACTTAAGAATGAGGGTTCAACTAATTCAGCTAAGATGAAGCAGCCCAACACAATCATGCTTAGCATTTAAAACAATGAAATCCAAAGTATTTCTTTCCTATATACTTTGAACACATTAAATATAGATAAATTATAATAAATGATAAATTATATATAAATATAATAAAGAATTTATAATAGAATCAACGTTTTAAAATATCCCAATAATTTTTCCTTTTATGCATAAATATTAATCTCGTTTCTAAATATGAATTAAAATTTAACATCTTTTGCAGAAGAAAATTCTGTTAACTTAGAAAAAAAACAATCATTTTGTATTTCAGTATATTTATTCGCATTGCTCAACTAAAAGTAGTTTGCATTTATCATACAAGTTAAATATTTTATTCGTAGAAACTTATGCACCGCAAAATTTTGCTAATATTTTTTCTATTGGGAGAGTGCATCTAAAAACACAGTGATCACCATGTTGATCAGGCATGGCGATACATAGTGTTTTCAGAATTTCAGAGGATTCCCGATTGGCTGACCGGTCAAGCCATCAGTCATCCTTTGATGGAAAATTAGAAAAAAGGAGGGTAAATCTTAATGACTTTTCACTTAAAATTCAGTTCACATCTCAAAAAAGCAATATTTTCAGAAAATTCTGACAACTGAAATATTTCAGGATTCAGTATTTTAAAATTTAAAAAAACAGGATTTTAAATTTCAACTTATCCATAAGAGCCGAGTTTCAAAAATATGTAACTGGATGCAATAAATAGTAATACCCAAAATATTATTTACATAAATAACTGGAAATAAGTATTTTGGAAAATGTTTCCAGATAAAATGCAAGATATCAGTTAATTCAGTGTTAATCCAACACTGCAGTGGTTCATATTTAGAATACTATTTTTGCAGTTAATTTTTAATAATGAATAATTGGTTAACAGAATTTTTTACTACTCTTTTTATTTGGAAAAAAGTTCAAAATTCTTTAAAATTTTTCCTTTAAAACATGTACTCAATATATATTTACGCAACTGTTACTGAAAAATTAAATTCAGGCAGTGTATGATTAACATATCTTTGAAGATGTACAATAGACACATACCATTACAATAGATGAACTAGAATGCCTGGAAGAAGTACCTGCTAGGCATTCTAGTACATCTTGTTGAATACAAAGTTATGAAAACAGAAATACAGTAGAAGGAATTTTTAACCACAAATTTGTAAAATAATCATATTGAAAATATTAAATTCTACAAAAATGACAGCATTTAATGAATAACAAAACAAAGTCCAGGTTGATTCATAACCTTTATATTAACAAATTGTATCTACACACTTTCATTAAACAATTTTAATTCGTTTCATGCTTGCAAAAATTGAATTTTGTAATCGATTTTGCACTTTCCTGAGCTTGAGGATTGCAATTTTGCACATTTGTGTATTCTCGATGACAATATGTTAATAATTTCAAAACTCAGCTATTATTTCATCAAATTCTGATTCCTACCAGTGAGGCCATCTAGTAGTGAAGTTGAGAACCGATACTTCTTAAGATTAGAAAACAAAAACCAATATTTCTTAAGATTAGAAAGCTGGAAATATTTTAAAAAGTGGTTTCTGCCGTTTAGTACACTAATAAAAATGTGCTTATAAGGACTTCAATTCTTTGTAAAATTGGAATTCTGCAAGTCAATTTTTCACTCACTTTTGCTGCACTAGAGTTTTGACATTCTGTACTATAGTTTGATCTGATGACAATACAATATCTTGATATTTCCAGAACTTAATTATCATTCAATCGATTAATTTGATTCAATTTTTATTCCATACTAGTGGCGCCACTAAGTGAATTTGAGAAAGAATGATTTCAAGATTCCATGTACATATAATCAATTATAAATTAAAAAGTAGACAATTAAAATTCCTATAATTAATAGTCTTTTATAGTAAAATTCTTCGTTTAGTATACTAATAAAAGTGTGTTTTTAAAAATTTATTAAATTTATTCTGTTATAGTAACAAATGATAATTCGTTTAGGCATAGATGCCGACTGATTTGTAACAAATACGGCACTAATTATCTGCAGCGAAGTATTTTAAACTATATAATATCAAATACACTTTCATATAAAGCTAGTTTCCAAATCTCATCTTCTACATTAACCTCAGAAATATTTAATTTTGTCATCATGAACTCAGCACCATAAGCAAAATCTACATAATTTTTTATTCTTTAAGAATCTTGTAACACTCTTGATAGTGGACTCACTGGAAACTTTCAAGCTTAAAACCCGTTTAATGAATGGAAACGATCTTAGTTTAAATCTTTATAAAATTTAAACCATGTTTAAGAATACTCATACATATAGCAAATTGTTAGCAATGAAAATGATAGATGCAGCTATGAAACTATATCTTAGATCTCCACACTTAGAGAAACATAGCAGATCGGTCTCTAAAATGTTCCTTTTTATAAATTGATGAGACTTAGCAACACAGATTAGTAGCACTACTTTAACCTATATTTAAAGATAAAACTACAATGTCATTAAGACAAAAGTACATATTGCCTTTTAAAAAGCATAATCTTGAGTATTCTTCTCACAAGCTCTCAAATTTCTATAATATTCAAGATAATTAAGATAAGGTCGTTCAATATCAGGCAATATGTGGTAAATTCTAGAAATATTCAGTGCTAGTCCCTAAAATAGGGACAGTAAACTTTCAAAGAAAAATCGCTTTTTAAACAAGTACCCAACAATTATTTCAGACAACACGGGATATTACAATCATATCCATTCAACAGATGCGCTTTGTGTTATTAATTTGTTAGCATCAAAACAGTTCATGATACATATTCAACTTGATAAAAATGCCAGAAGTTGTACAAGCTGCGAGGCTCCGAGAGTTCTCATATGCCCTTCTGCTGTTCCTCTGGGGGCCCACAGCGAGCACACGGATGAGAAGACACCGGATAAGTAAGTGGGTTCTCGCTTCCCCGGAAGGTATAGGAAGGAGTGGGGTAGTCACCTCCACTCCGATGACAGGACGTACCTCCTACGAGAGGGGTTGGGCCGTACGACCCCCAACTTCAGTGCCCGAGTTGCTGTCGTGGCGTTCCGGTCCTTCAGATTTTATCGCACGGCTTCGCGCCAGGTCGGGGTGGCTTTTATGCATGCCCTTCTGTTAGTTTTGTGTTGGTCAAAAACTCCAAAATCTTGATAATGGTTCAATATAAAGTCTTTCCGACCGTGTGCTAAAGATCTAGCTCATCTCATCATCAGGTGAAATCTAAAAAGAAAAATAAATAAGAGATTCGAACATCTAGTCCGAAACATCGTAGCATGATAATTTAAGATTGAATCGTCTGTCTTTATATTTTTAACAATTCTCTTAATTATAGCACTGATAATGAGCACACAAAAACATGTATTCAATATCGTCGCTACGAGCGTGAGTATAAATGCCGTAACTAAAAACAATGAAAAGTATTGTTGTAAAATAAGCTTAAAAATATTTTTAAAATTTCATTAAAATTAGAGAAAAAATTGCACGGAAATAAAATTGATATCTCTGAAAAGCTAGTTGCGGAAATTTTAAATTGGTACAAAAAATGGTTTGGGGCGATAATATGCTCCGAAGTTATTGGGAAAAAAGGTTAATGTTTCGATTCATTTTTTTTATCAAAATTTTGAATATCCCTTTCTTACTAAGCACCTACAACCCAAAAAGAAACTACGAGGCAAATTTTGTCTCTCTAGGTCCAACGGTTTGCCCTTCGCGCTTCGAACTATTTCTACATCATCCATATCCATTTTTTTGCAGGTCGCTGTTAACGGATAGGATCCAGCCTATAAGTATTATCGTATTTAAAAAAGCAAAGCAGAGAATATTTGAATTACTAGACATTGGACGTTATTACATAGTGTGCGAAAACAATGCAGATCACTAGTTTTATAATTGCTGAATAAATCTATGTCTGAAACTAACGATCATACAGGGTGTCTCAGGAAGATCGTTTTTATTCTAAATGAAATACGAAAACGTGAAATGCAGTTTTTGGCAAAAGAATGAAGGAATCGAACAGTTTTTTTACAGTAATTTCAGTGTGGCTCTACGTGAACACATTGCAAGTGTTTGGAAAGTTTCATCGCCATAACGTTAGAATACACGGCTCTAAAAACCCAAACATTTCAGTCGAAAATGGACGACACAGCCCCCAAACTTAATGCTTGGTGTGATATTTCTACACCAAGCTGTAATCAGACCATTCTTCTGGCTGGAGAAGATGATTAACGGTGATGTGTACCGGAATCTTCTCTAGTTATACGTTATTCCAACTGTAACATTTGTAGCTAAACGCTTTATTGCGGCAAGACGATGCTCCACCTCTCTGAACACGTCTTGAACGAGAAATTACTAGATAATGTTTCCCGAACGATGGGTTAATCGTAAAGGACCAATAACTTAGGCACCACAATCGCCCGACATAACTCCACTGGATTTCTTCTAGTCAGGTTAGGTTAAAGACATTTATAAAATACCTTATCTGATATATCCGTTTTAAAGGAAAGGCTGCAATTAGTAACCCTCACTGTTACATCGCAAATGTTAACCCTTTACACTTCTATGCCGAATGAGACTCGACATTCTGAATGACGTATCTTTTTCACATTCTTGTTGGATAGCGCCTATTATAAAAACCATATAATATAAAAACACACAGGTTAACACATTCGCTGCTACTATTCACGCCTGAGATTCGAACCATTTAATTAGATTATCCCTTCTCTGCCATCTCTTACAACAGTAGAGAAGGGATCATCTAATTAGAAAATAGGTTCTGGACACGCCAGCACGTCGGTGAATGTCTTAATTTTTAGGAATTGAAACAAATTAATAACAATATTTTTCAGCTTTCTGAAGCACTAAATCAATCCCAACATTGTTAGTTAACGTTACACTCACTAATATGCATCTTATTATCTTTCGGAGTACAAAGGGTGAAAAAAATTACTTGGCGGGAAGACGAGTGCATACGGAACATTCTTCGTGCTACTAAAGGAGCTCGCGTAGAGCTTACATTTGAAGATACTGTAAAAAAAACTTGGATTTCTTCGTAGTTTCGCATCTTTGTTAATAATGTTTAGAATAATAAAGAGCTTTCTCGGACACCCTGTATTTTGAGAAACAGAATTTTGCTTACATAATTCCGGTGCAAATGTTCCTGTCGCCCCTATGCAAAGAAAAATTTATGCGTCCCTTACAAATACTTAATTACATATTCACCTGCATAGCTAAATAAAACAAATTAACTAATAATGACTTTTTATAAACAAATTGATAAAAATAGTCGTTAGTAAAGAAATCGATGTAAAAAATAGTTAAAGACGAATTTAAATAGTGGAAAAAATTCAATTCATTCAATCAATTTCATTAATTTGTATTTTAAGCATCAGTAATTCATTAACATACTCAATACATTTAACCTTATAGTTGAATACATGTTGCAATTCAATATTCATGAAGAGTGGCGGAAGTACGACGAACAGATGACAATTTCGTTTGATGGACAAGTGCCCCCCCCATTGCCGCAGCGCCCCTAGGCAATAGCCTAAGCGCACCTATGGTATTTGTTTGTTGCAGGTTTTATGACACAATAGTCATATGCATTTATGGTAAAACTGGCCCTGGGTAGGCTATAAACAAACTACCAAAATGGTAAGGTAAGTTTGGAGTTTAATGGCTCAAAGTCTAATGGGGTACAAGCTGCACCAAACCTAGGGCGAATTCTTCAAAAGGCACCCAATGGTGAAACCGGCTCTGGTTGAGTGTTTAACAAATGAAACTCAATACAACAGAAGTTGCACTTCGTTAGTTGTATTAAGAAATCAATAAAATCTAAGAATACCTATTATCCAAATAAAATCGTAATCATAAATTCAGCAACTTACTAGAATTTTGAGACATCGATGTAGCTCTGAAAAAAGGCCTTTTTTGCAACAAGGGCAGCATAGAGGATCAAATTTCGGTCTACCCAACATCCTCTTCTACAGGCGAGTAATGATGGGAAATAGCTGGCAAAGTAAATGGCTTCGATCATCTACCTTACTGCTCTCTCGTCAGCAAAAGCAGGTGAACTCTTGTTCTTAAGTCTTCTTGAAATCAGATTTGACATGTAGGAGCAAAATCCCATTATAGATGCTTAGGTATTCATATCTTATTCCAAGTAAATGGAAAAGTTTACTTTCTAAGATGCACGAGTGTTCATCAATTATCCCGATTTCAACTCGTGTGGCCATGACTAATAAGAATTTGGTAAAAAGGATAAAAAAGTGTACTTGTAAGGCAATGCAAGACAATTCTTCAAAAATCAACTCATTGCTTTCTTGCCATTAAACAAAATTGCATTTGCCTTTATTCATTGTTCAGTTTTTCTGGAAGAGATTAAATTTGATCAAAGGCAACAATCATTTCAAAAAAATCCATTTCGGAAACTCCATTTGTCTGGAGCGAAAAAATTCTATTAAATCATTGCAGCTCCACACCTTGTTTCATTTGCAGTTTAGTTCTACAGTGTAATCTTGCTAGTCTCTACTGTTAGACTTGACTACAACAAGCAAGACCACATAATACTGGAACTCGAGCCCTTCAGAACTTGATTCTGGAGAGTATTTCAAGACTATTCTTCTGCGATCTTCAGAACAATCGGATGCAATCACCAAAAATTCAAATAAGACAAAATCTGCATTACTCTGTCGGCTTCAGTAACGAAGAGAGCCGTCAATTTCTGACAAAAGATTCGCTGAATTGCAATAAATTCAACTGTAACTGAAAGCACGTTCAGCATTTGCAACAAGATTTCCTGACCAAATCGCATCAGCAGATTTAACGAAACAAAATTACTTATTTTCGAATGGCGTTTACGAGCATATGATTACAATTCCAATTGTTATATTTTTCGTTGCTAATTCGTAAGTTAAGTTTATTGAGGAGGTCTTGTACATCCAACAACTACTCTTTCATCCAAAGAAACTTCAGTTATGGACAGTACATTTACATATCGGAATATTTCTGACATATCTTGATTTCATTTAAAGCATTTACTTTCACTGGGGCATTTTTCTGATTTTGCTGAATTTCCTTATTTAATTGATGTTTCAATTTTATTCCAAATTTGATGCGAGACGCGCTGACCTGGTGGTGAGGTTCAAACACGATTCCCACAAAGGAACCGCAATGCATGTGGAATTGGTGTATGATAAATCTGTCGCTGGTCAGATGTCCTCCCACTTGTGTGGCATAGAAGACTGGACGCGGGAGGTCAGCTCAGCTGTTGTCTTCGTCATCTGAGCACGATTCCGAATTACGAGGTCCGTACCAAACTAGCCTTCATGCTGTTCCAATAACTAGTTAAAGTAACTAAGTTAATTTAATGCATTTACATACTATATATAAACTCCCAAAGAGTGGGAGTCGATTACTTCAAATTTCCTTTTTACCAAAGCAATAGCATGCCTTTTTCTTGTGTTTGACGGTTATATGGGATATGAAAAACTCGACACTGTATGAGATAGTTACTGTTACGTTACACGAAATAGCTTATGGAAAACAAAAGGTGAAGGAACTAAGCCAACGAGACATTCTTCGCTTTAAATTGAAGTAAGATTTTTGGAAGATTTCAGGACAGTTTCAAAGATATTTAAGCAAGTTATTTCAAAACAATTGGTATTCGGTATTGGAAATTGGAGATAAGACGGCTTTGAATCCAAGCTTCACCAGGTCGTGTAAAAAACTGAAAAAGAATGGTTTATGGTCAGGATTTCATTAATTTTTCAAGTGTCGATCCTCGGTGAGATCAGTCGGATATATTAGTAAAATAATCTGCCGAAATTCTTCCGAGAGTTGTTCAAGTCGTGTAACTATATACTATATAGTGTTTTATAGGGAGTATATTTTATATGGGAATAAAACCAACAAGTTTTGGTTTTTTTTACTTTTTGTGATAAGATACGAAAATTATCGATATCTAAACGTCACTTTTCTTGTGTATCATGTGATAACTAAACCTGCGAAATGCCAATCAATACTTTTGACAGCTATGCGAGTTGATTTAGCCATGGATTCGTCGATATTTCATGTATGTATAGGAATTAATGTCTCTGCCTGTTTCAAGCAGACAAATTTTTTCAACTCCTGCAAAATTCGATTAAAACAATCTTTATCCCCACTTATTGTCCGCCTGAAATCCAGCATGACGAGTATAAATTAACCGTCTACGAGAGTCAAATTTTAAAATGTATCTCCCACCCACGAGATGAACATTTTCTTAAAGAACACAATCCAGTGCTGAAAGTTATCAGTTTAGGGATGGCATGAAGTAGAAATCCTATTGACGATTTTTTTTCAGGTTGGTAGAGTCGATTTTGCTTGAAGTCGTGAAATCCTAAACAGAAGGACTTTTAAACAGATTTCGCATATTGGGCTCCCGCCAGCATTTTCGGATTTACATTCAACCTGCCAGTACCTTTCACGATTATATTGAGTTACTCGTTCAGATACCTACAAATTTGTTAACTCGCTGCCTAGAAATTGGGCTATTCATTGCTAGATATCTGGGGGTGCAGAAGTAATTGTTCCCCAGGGAATATTGAGAAAAAATATGTATTAAAGTTCGATCAAATGCTTATTCTATGACAAAAAAACATCACTGGCCAAAGAGACATGTTAAAAGAACACGATTTTTCCATTGGAGAAGACGAGTGTTGTACCCTAGTATTTTGTCATCTATGAAATGAATTCTTTAGTAATGGCGCCTTAATTTGTGGTTAATGATTACGTAGTTTTACCCTATGAAACTGGTTTAAATGTCATAAACCGAAGATTCAATAACATGATTTTTAAGAATAAGCATCAAAAATATCAACATTACCTTTAAATTAATAAATCCATGCCTTACTGTTGCATTATTTCAACTAAAAAAACTCAAGTCGCATTCTAAAGCTTCTTCTCTGGAAACTCATGTGTTTCTAAATCTCAGGAATAAAATTCATAAAAATAAAATTTGGTCATAGGAAGTAAAAATGAAAATCGATACGATAAAATTATGCCGAATACAGTGACACGATAAAAGAAAATTTTCTGCCTTCTACAACCCAGTTTTCATCCCATACCATTAATATTCCAATTGCGCACCTTCACTACCCAAATTTCTCTGCACTCCGTAGTACATTATACTTTTTCTCCTCTCCTCCACACATTACCAACGACTATAACATTTCTCACTCCACCGTACATCTTCACTCCATACTCCACCACACATTGCCCACGGCACATCTTCATACTCCATCACAGATTGCCTAGGCCCACGAAACATTTTCGCTCCACATAATATCCAAACTCCACCACACAATATCTACGACCACGGCAAATTTCTCTCCACCAAGCATTTCCCACGACCACAACACATTTCCAACTCCATCACGCATTTCCCATGACCCATCCGACTTCACCACACATTTCCCACTCCACCAAAGATAACGCACTACCAGGACGCCAAACATTACCCACGGCACAGCTTTCACTCCACCACACATTTCCATTGCAGACTCCACATCGCATATCCCA
>BGPR01000076.1:1098662-1139438 GCA_013235015.1 Araneus ventricosus
CATGACAACAACGCATTTTCCACTCCTTCACACATTTCCCATGACAACAACGCATTTTCCACTCCTTCACACATTTCCCATGACACCGACGTATTCCTCACTCCACCACAAGCCACGATACATTTCTCACTCCACACATTGCCCACGTCCAAGACACATTTCAAGCTACACACATTTCTCACCACAACCCAATTTTATCTCCAATATCTACACTTATGTTCCCACGGCAGCAACCAATTTTTCTTTCCACAACTACATCATGAATTACCAACCACCATGATCCAATTTTCAATCCACAACATGCATAAATTTTCTAATGATTCTGCGACTCGATTTTTCCTCTACACATTCCGAAGCGATTTTACTACCCATACTAACATGGTTACACAATTCACTTTATCAAAACTTATCGAATATATATTTTATCATGCATACGATATTTGAAAACTTTATGAAGAATACTCTGTAACACTGAATTTTATTCATGAAATTTAAAGCGAATAATACATCTACTTGGTACACTGTTGAGGGATTCATAGACAAAACGTTTGGTTGCATTTTTTTACAACATTTTTCCCAGTGTAAAGAATCTTAAGTGTCTTACTGACCAGTGACGTTTTTATAGAAAAAAGCAATGTGCTCAAATTTTAATTAAGTTTTTCCTAATATTAACTGGGGAACAATTCCTACAAAAAGTTCTCCGTTATCTACCGATTAATGGCTTAATTTCATGGAAGAGATGCAATAGAATTTAATTTTTCCGGATGAATAACTTAATATAAGCGTCAAAGATTCTGGCAAGTTGAATTTCAATCGAAATACTTGAGGAATCTCAGGATGTGGAGCCCGTTCAAAAGTCCTAGCTTTTAAGATTTCACGAACTGCTAGAGAAGTCCAAAATCTCACAACCAGAGAAAACAGATTTCGATTATGTGCCGTCTGAAAACTGGCAATTTGCAGCACTGCGACGTGTCCTTTAAGAAAGAATTCCATCCAGGGCGCGAGATACGTTTTAAGATTTAACTCTCCCGTAGTCAGTTAACATACTCGTCATTAATTATTTCAGGCGGTAATGAAATAGTTTTGATTTAATTTTCTAGTATTTGAAAAATATTAAATGGGAAGAGTCATTGATCCCCGAATGTATATGAAATATCGGCGAATCCATTGCTTAACTACTAAAGACCTTAACGGCTTAAAAAAAAGGGAGTTCAAAAGTTTTGATTTTATATGCTCCGTAATTATCCCATGATACACAAAACAAAAGAGCCGTTTCAGCTATCAAATAATTCTCACGTCTTGAATTATAGAGTTTCAAAAAACACAATTTGTTGGGGGATTTTGTAGAAAATCCGCATAAGACGCCATATAGGATAAATATAGCATTCAGTTGCATGACTTGTTTTAATTGAATTTTGTAGGAGTTGAAAAAATTTGTCTGCTTGAAACAGGCAGAGACATCAATTCCTATACATACATGAAATATCGACGAATCCATGACTTAACTCGCATAGCTGTCAAAAGTATTGATTGGCATTTCGCAGGTTTAGTTATCACATGATACACAAGAAAAATGACGTTCAGATATCGATAATTTTCATATATCACAAAAAGTTTAAAAAAACACAATTTGTTTGGTTTTATTCAGATATAAAATATACTCCCTATAAAACACTATATAGTATAAATATAGTTACCAAGAACAGAGACTTGAAAAATTAAATGAAATCTTGACCATAAACCATTCTTTTTCAATTTTTTTACACGACCTGGTGAAGCTTGGAGTCAAAGCTGACTTGTCTCCAATTTCCAATATCGAATAGCAAGTGTATGAAATAACTTGCTTAAATATCTTTGAAACTGTCCTAAAATATTCCAAAAATCTCGCTTCAATTTAAAGCGAAGAATGTCTCACTGGCTTAGTTCCTTCACCTTTGTTTTTCATAAGCTATTCCGTGTGACGCGACAGTAACAATATCGCTTACAGTGTCGCGTTTTTCATATCCCATATAACCGTCAAACACAAGAAAAAGGCATGCTATTGCTTTGGTAAAAAGGAAATTAGAAGTAATCGACTACCACTCTTTGAGAGTTTATATAATATATAAATGCATTAAATTAGCTTAGTTACTTCAACTAGTTATTGGAACGGCATGAAAGCTAGTTTGGTACGGACCTCGTAATTCGGAATCGTGCTCAGATGACGAAGACAACAGCTGAGCTGACCTCCCGCGTCCAGTCTTCTATGCCACACAAGTGGGAGGACATCTGACCAGCGACAGATTTATCATACACCAATTCCACATACATTGCGGTTCCTTTCTGGGAATCGTGTTTGAACCTCACCACCAGGTCAGCGCGTCTCGCATCCAATTTGGAATAAAATTTAAACATCAATTAAATAAGGAAATTCAGCAAAAGCTGAAAAATGCCACAGTGAAAGTAAATGCTTTAAATGAAATCAAGATATGTCAAATATTCCGATATGTAAATGTACTGTCCATAACTGAAGTTCTTTGGATAAAAGAGTAGTTGTTGGATGTACAAGATGATCTCCTCAACAAACAGACTTACGAATTAACAACGAAAATTATAACAATTGGAATTGTAATCATATGGTCGTAAACGCCATTCGAAAATAAGTAATTTCGTTTGGTTAAATCTGCTGATGCGATTTGTTTAGGAAATTTTATTACAAATACTGAACGTGCTTTCAGTTACAACTGAATTTATTGCAATTCTGCGAAACTTGCCAGAAATTGATGCCTCTCTTCGTTTCTGAAAACCGAGCGAGTAATACAGGTTTTAGATGTCTTAGTTATTTGTATTTTCGTTAAATGCATCAAGATTGCATGAAATACTGAATACCGTAGAAGAATAGTCTTCAAATACTCCTCAGAACCCAGTTCATATTGGTGAGGATTCCATATTTATGTGAACTTACTTAAGGCAGTCAAATGTGACTGGTAATATACCCTTAAAGGGAGTTGCCAACCTTTACCAGGAAATTAACCGAAGCTCCTACATCACAGAAACGTCCGCTTTCTTTTAAAGCAAACCTTTTATGCATTCATTTCCAAATTCAAACTGTGCTAGGTGTTTGGAAGATGGAATCAGCACAGCATGTTCCTTCACAGGACTGGTTCAATTCTAACCAAAGGGAGGAGACATCAGGGAGATTCTTTATCCCCGGAATGTGGTAACTGGAAAGAAAAAATGGATTAATTGAACTAATGATTCAAAATTTCATGTTTTATACAGCAAGTACCAAGTTTTAGCCCTCCGTTAGCCGCAATCATTTTCATCCCAAAACGGTAGCAATGGATCTTGGTGATACAAATTCTATTCTATAATATGTTCAGATAAAAGGAAAAAAATTAACAGCCATAACTATAATACTTAGTTCTGATGTGAATGTAAATTAATATTCCATAAGAAAATTTAAAATTGTAATGCGTTAAAAACTCCAAATATATGCAGTTTGCATGTATATCAGATGTTGCGACTAATAGAGGGTTAGAGAAAAATGAACTGAAAATGCGTCTTAGTTGAATTCTTTTGTTTGAAATCTTTACCGAAATCAAAAAGTCAGTCAAACCATCTTCAACTTGCTCCTAAAACTTAGGCTACGCGGCCTCTGTAGCCAGATTTAAGGTAATCCTTAGCTAAATTTCAGAGGTTTTCACAAGATCCTTTTTACACTCAGATTGAGGAAAAATGCCTAGGCAATGGCACCGAAACAAATGCATAAGTCAACCAACAGAAAATGCTTCAAACTGCTCAGCATGATGAAATCTGGGGCAAGGAACTAATACAGTTGCGGGTAACACGTAAAAAACAAATACTTGTTTCTATCAGAAATAATATATTGTCATTTTAATGCATCAGAAATTGAAGATTATCCCGCAATTACGACTACGAAAAGATTTTCAATTCTCTTAGTTGGCGCTCGATACTTTTCACTTCATCCGGTTCCGGTACTAAGTGGAATGAGTGTTCAAGCAGTAGCACTCTTCAGTCTTTCGTAAATTAAAATGTTATAACCCTCAAACAATTTATGAATTTAGTAAGCAAAAATAAAAGAAATTCAAACCTTTAGTATGACTGCATCAACCGCTGCATTTTGTGCTTAACGATTTTTACACAATGCAATGTACAGAAACGCATAAACATTCTGTTAAAAAAACACCCAATGTTTTGAACTATGTTAAAGCGTTAGAAATAAACTGAAAAATTCAATATTTATTTTTGCTTAGTCGTACGAGAGTTATTAACCCTTTGAGGTTGACAGTCACGCGGGCGTGCCAGCTGCTTGGCACATTCTCTCCCGACTGTCACAAATACGTTCCGGCTCTTGTGGCCTTTAGCTACCAACTGTCATGCCGGCGTGACACCATCTTTAGTGCAATTAGGCTTAACTAGAAAAAAAGGCCCTGAGGAAACGTTGGCCAGACGGAACCACACATTTTCCGCGCTGCCGTCCTCAAAGGGATAACCTTCCAGCGGGCGTGTGTATGTAGGAGATACTTGTATCATGCATCGCATTGCATACTTGTATCATTCTTTTATAAATTTAAGTGCAATTTTTATTTATATAATCTTTGTTTAGTATAAAGCTAATAAATACAAATTACAAAAATGAAAGTTGCATATATTTTTCTAAAACAATATAAATATAATACGATGTACGATATAGTTCAGTATCTCCTGCATACGCGCCCGCTGAAAGGTTTAAATATTCATATTTTTTATTCACTATCTAGCCATTTTGATGCACGCGGTTATATAAAGGTAAAGCATCATTACAAAATTGTGTTTAAAACAAATTTTGCAAAATTTATTAAAGAAAAAAATCGTACAGAAATAAAATTGGTGTCGCTGAAAGCTAATTTTTCTTATTCCGAAGTGGATTTTAAAAAAATTGCGATAGTATTCTCCAAAGTTAGAAAGCGAGTTAAATTTGGATTAATTTTTAATTAAATGTGATCAAAATTTTGAAAACGTTCTTAAAGAGCGCCTACTACCCAAGAAGTAACCGAGTGTCATAATTTGGTAGCTCCAGACTCAATGGTCTGCCTTGTAGAGTATTTTGAAAGATTTTTGCAATAAAATTTGTAGATAGTTTCCAACCTATAAACATTGTTAAAATCTTATAACCCTCAATCTGGGGAATTTTTTTCTCTATTTAGATACAATGTCAATAAATTAGTGTTCCTTACAGTAGTGTTCCTTAAACATCGATAGACTATCGAAGCCAAGTCGGAACCATCGACAGTTTCAAAACTATCGACTGAAACTATCGATAGTTGAACTATTAATGTTTAAGGAGTGCTAGGTATTGTAATTATTTGTACAGAGACATGAAAAAGTTTGAAATATTTCACATTTCCATGCTATACACGCCTTACTCAATTTGTACATTAATCTTAAAGCTGCATTGTGTTGGAAGTTAGTACATTTTCTGTCGCAATTCGCGATTTCGGGGGTGTCGTGAGTTCACACGATTTACCTCTTCTTGAAGTTGAACTATTAATGTTTAAGGAACACTACTGTAAATAGAGAATTGTTAAAAGAAACAAATATTTATATAAATGCAACGGGGTAAATCGTGTGAACTCACGACACCCCCGAAATCGCGAATTGCGACAGAAAATGTACTAACTTCCAACACAACGCAGCTTTGAGATTAATGTACAAATTGAGTAATGCGTGTATAGCATGGAAATGTGAAAAAATATTTCAATAAACTCTTTTTCATGTCTCTGTACAAATAATTACAATACCTAGCACATCTTGGTTCAAACAATTTCATTTCAAAATGTAAATTCATTGCTTGCTTTCGCAGTTGTATACAAGATTTCAAACCGCATATATTTACTTATTACATGACAAAAAACGAACATCGGAAACTAAGATTCAATTTAATTTCGGTATTTATTGAAAAATGCCATTTTCAAAGAAAGAAAACATTTTACATATTTGTCCGTTTTGGGGTTAAAATATCAAAAAAATATTTGATATTTTAACCCCAACAACTTAGATTTGAATTTCAGATTCATTTGTTCTTTGTATATCTTGCATTAAATTCCCAACTTCAACTCAAACTAATTCTACCCTTCCGAGACGCACACTTCAGCAAAACATTTCTCAATTCATCTACGATAATATTGCATAAATATACGATAATATTGCATGGTTTTGATGACAAAATTGGTACAAAACTTCATTTGATACTTTTAAAACTTCAGGAGTTTTCTTTTTAGAAAACAATTTTTATAAACACTCATTTTAAACTGTTGTTTCCAGCCTCTTGCTAAAGAAAAGTCATTTAAACCAAGATAATTTCATTCAATTAACCGATGAAAGACAAGATGTTCTACGTACCGTAGGTTTGGCAGACAATGAAAAACAATTCGGTCCTTAAGCGGTTAAATATAAATACTACTTTTAACTCCCAGTTTAATAAAATTTTCGCTTGTTATGATTTTAACGCTGGCAAACGTTTTAAGGGAAAAAATTATCGTAAATTCAAATAGATGAAAATAGCTTTTAAAACCATTTATCCTCAATTTTAAATGAGTGTGAACAAACATATAAACAACTTACAGTGTTGTTATCCGTGGAATAAATTCTTCACTACTGTCACTGGCTGCCATTGTAATAAAGTAGGGATATCTGACTTCATTCGAGAAATAAAACGAGTTCTCAAAGATTCGAAGTATTTAAACAAAATTTTACAAACCAAAATGACATTTAACGATCGGTATGTCCTCTTTGAATGTATGGGTGCTCAAAGGGATGAATGGCTGTTTTAACAGAATACTAAAAGATAGCCTCGACAATTTCATTATGCTCTTCTTCAAAAGATTTTTACATTTTTGTAGTCGCTCAGGAGGCATAGGAAATAAACAAAACGATAATAAGCTAAGATACTCGGATTCGAAGCATGTTTACGGATCCTACATAGTAGGGAATGAAGTCTCTTCTCATTGGCTGTCAGCGTCAAGTGACTTGGTTTATTTAATTATTTTGCCTTTGTTGGGTTGGGTTCCGCACGTTAACAACGGAACCTAACCAACCGGGGTACTCAGAAAAGACCCTCAATGTCATAGCAACGCGCTTAGGTGGGTCTATTTGGTGTTTGTTGTTATAGATTACTTTTCCCGCGTTAACAGCGGAGAAAGTGACGTCTCCACCCCAACCGGGTACTGTAGGATAGACCTGATTACCTCTGCCAGCTGGGAGACATCACTTTTTCCGCACCTTAACAACGGGAAAAATGACGTCTCCCAACCCAACCGGTGTACCAGAATAGACCCCTTAAACTATTATTTTGTCTTCCACTATCGTATCATGGAGAAATCAAAACTACCTTCTAATTATGATTATTTGGATGTTTCTCAAGCAAATGAAGTATACTTCTTTAAAATAAAACAAATAAAGGACGAACTTTCAGCAATGGTGAGTACTGTTTAGCTTCACGACGTCATTTAGGGGTCTATTCTGGTACCCCCGGTTGGGTTGGGTTCCGCACATTAACAACGAACCCAACCGGGGGTACCAGAATAGACCCCTTAGAAGCAAGCCAAGTCCCGTGACGCTGAGAGCCAATGAGAAGCGACCTCATTCCCTACTATGTAGGATCCGTAAATATGCGGATTCGAATCCATAAGAACCAGTGACGTAGCGAAGGTAAGTGGGCCCAGCTCATAACATGATTGTTTTATCTCCAGCCCCTCGTTGTCATCAGGGGCTTAGATCGTGTAAACAGCAACTGGACCATGATATTTTTCGCCTTCCTCATTGTATTTGACTTTAAAATGTGATATAAACACATTAACGCTTTCTCAACATGGCCAACGGCGTAGCGAAGATAAGTGGCGCCCTGGGAATCATAATTTTGTCGTAGATTTACGTCTCTCCATAGTGGTCTAATGGTGTGTCGGGAAAGGAAAAAATTATGACGCTTTTCGTGGTATTTTTAAACGCTTATAGCTCCGCAACCAAATAACGTAAAGAGTAAGTTTTAGTTCATTTAATAGAGAAAGGTTGACATTGAAGATTTCAAAAAGAATTTTAGAATTTGGAATTACGGTTTAGGCACAGTCGAGCTTCAAAGTTGGTTAAAATCACTAAAAATTTGGATGACGTCACAGCGACCGATGCGCGCGCACGCAGACTATCCAAGTGCATTTGTCAATTCATTCATCGATCTTACGTTCACGCAAAATATTACTCAAGAATTGTTGAATTACGTCGAATTTCGTGGTAAAGTTAAACGCTTATACCTCCGCAACCAAATAATATAGAGAGTTGGTTTTAGTTTCATTTAACAAAGAAAGGTAGTATTGAAGATTGCAAAAATAATTTTAGAATTGATAACTATGGTTTAGTCACAGTTTAGTTGCAAAGTTGGTGAAAATCACGAAGAATTTTGATGACATCACAGCGACCGATGCGCGCGCACGAATCGGTTGTGAGCAGTATATTAACTGGATTTTAACAGATTAATAGTTAATTCATTCAGATTAATTCATTTAACAGAGAAAGGACACAGAGCATAGGTAATAGGTCAAAGTCACATAGAGCTAATTTAGTCACAATTGAGTAATCGATTAATTAACTGTCCTTAATTGATTATTATTAACAATTGTTGATTTAATTGAGCTGTCCTTTCCATCGATTTAATTGAGTTGAGTTGGTTTTAGTTTCATTTAACTGAGGAAGGTCATAGAGCATAGGTCAAAGACAAATAGAGCTAATTTAGTCACAGAAAGTCACAGTTGAGTAATCGATTAATTAACTGTCCTGAATTAATTATTATTAACAACTGTTTATTTAATTTAGCTGTCCTTTCCTTCGATTTATTTGAGTTGAGTTGGTTTTAGTTTCATTTAACAGAGAAATGTCATAGTGCATAGGTCATAGGTCAAAGTCACATAGAGCTACTTTAGTCACAGTTGAGTAAGGTAAGTAAGTCTACGCCCCTCAATCCCAGCGGCCGTTTCGCAGAGACAGCCTCCCGTCGATTTTTTTTTTCGCCCCACCCCGTCAACAGTAGAAGATTAACTTGTGTAAACGGCGCCTGGAGCATGGTATTTTTTCGCCCCCTTATTGTATTTGACTTAAAAATGTGATATAAACGCATCTAACATGGCCATTGGCGTAGTGACGGGAAAGGGCCCTCGGTTTTGATATAACATTTTTTACCCCAGTCGTTTTCAATAGCTAAACAGGCGTAAATGGCACCGGGACATGGTATTCTTTTTCACATACCTCGTCATATTTTCTTTTAAAAAATGGCATAAACGCAATAATGTTCTAACTCCATGGCGCCCCGGTCGCTACGCCACTAACTTGACCCTAACCTTGCCTAGGTTCTGTCTACGATTGTTGGCCAAGACATCTCTATCCTCCTTCCTCCATCGTTACAACGCCTCTGGAGAGAGCTATAGTTGGTTTAGTTTTAGTTATATAAACTCTTCGTTTTGAAACAACACGAGGGCTATTTTGGAACGGACCTTGTCATTTTAAACCGCGGTCAGATGACGAGGACGACACCAGAACTGGCACCCCCTCTCCAAACTTCTGCAGCACACTGTTACGTTTATCCTCCAAATTCGTGACTCTTCTAAAATTATTATCTTAGATTGTATAGTTAATTTTAGAAAGTCAGCAAGTTCCGAATAATACAAAGAATTTATTTACAACATATTCACAATACCGATATGACAATATAAGGTAATATTAGCCTGGCTGGTGAGCTTTTATAGTTTTAACTCAAATATCTATCGGGGTCTGCTGCTATATTTTAATGTTATTGATTGCCAACAATTAATAAAAGGAGTGACTTATCTGGGACATAGGAATGCAGTCGGGGGGCGCTTTATCACGATGGCATGTCATTAACATCCGGCCGAGTTGCGTCGTTTTTATTTTAGTTTTAATCATCCACAAACAACGTTCATCCTTCTTCGCCAGCTACCAACTTCCCTTCTGTCTTTTTCTTTTTTATTCACTTTTTCGTCCTCCTCAAAAAATCGCCAACCCCCAGTTTTCCTCTTTTGCCACCCACTTTTTGGCATTCAGCTTGGTCCAACATTATTCGCTGTCATTGGTTGGCTTCTTCATAATAAGTAGCCATAGCAAACAAGCGCCAAAGTTGATAACCTGCCTTTTTAAATTGCAACCCTAATTTACTCACCGGATATGATCCGCCGATGGAATTTTTAATGAGTCATGTAAGTATTCAACTTCTCACCAGCCGACTTTGCAAAATAAAATGGCGAACCTTATGAATATTTCACACAACAACAACAGCGGAAGAAAGTTTGGCCCCTATGTGTGATTTAATGTCCAATTGGCTCCATACATGGCAGATCTTCAGTGGAATCTGGTTTCGAGCCTGGAGCCCTTCGACCCTGAAGCCGAGACCATATCACTAGGACACCGCGGTCCCTAGAGCTATGATTGGAGGAGGCCTACGTTATAACCCATCGTCTTGTATGTGTGCTATTACGTAAAACTGCTTCTTTTTCTTATGCTGAATTTCAAAAATGCATCCTGCAAAATTAATGACATTTGATGGCATTAAATTACTCATTTTACTTATTGTGAATAAGTGAATCGGTTTACGACCTAGTTACGTTCCGACTGACAGGTCATAAAGTCGGATTTATATTTTCATTTCCATTCAAATAGGTTATAAAAATTGTGCATAAAACACAAAAAGTGAATGTATGAACGTATAATTAATGTAAATAACGCCAAAAATGTATATGTACTCTATTATACGTACGGTAAGCAAGAATGCAACTTGAAATTAGGTCTTATTTTGAAATTTATTTTTTGTTGCGAAAGTGCGGAAACATCAGTCGCATCCACCCCCCGCCCGCACCTGAATGATCGTAAGTCATATATATTGTAAGGCGAAGAAAAGTGTATAAAAAATACATCTTGCAAAATTTAATGATAAATTGGTGCCATTAAAACATTTAACCATCTTTGCTGTGATGAGCGATTTTCACCCGAAACCCTGGTAACGAATGTGCAAAAAAAGAGAGAGGACTGCTTACTTAAGATTACATAGTTGACCGAGGGAAACGAGGTCCAACTTTTACTCGACCTTTCGTCTGTAAATTCGTTTGTTACACAGTCACAACCAAACACGTTGTTCGATTTTCTCGGAATTTGGCATGAATGCCTCTTTAAGTCATTAAAAACGACTAATGTGTAAGGTTTTTCATTCTTTATCAAGACGGTGGCCGTTTTAATGGTTTCAATGTTTGGCAAGTCGATGGCGAATTTGGTACCATTAAAGCCTTTGCGGCATTTTGGTAATGGCGAGACGTCTAATTTTAATTTTGTGAATACTGATTAAAGCAAAGACTTGTGTAATAAATCGAATTTGGGAGAAAAGGGCTATCTATACCTTTAAATATCGCGATAAAGAACAGATCTCAATTTTTAGGGGGGCGCCCCGCGAGATTTATTCTCTTCACAGAACTACTACTTAAAATGTTTTACAGACGTCAATAAATTCAGTTTACGTAAAGAGATAAATTTCCTCAGAGTTCTTCCAGAACTAGGCATTAATATTCAGCACTTTCAAAATCGGAAATAATGCGAATTTGTTCTGCATTTTCTAAAGAAGTGCATTTATTCTTTAAGAAAAGTTGAGTCATTTAAGTATGATAGTATTAATAAATTTTCTAAAAGAATGCTGCATTGTAGATTAACGTAAATAAATCCTTATCGCCTCTAGTTCTCGTTATCAGCTTTCTCACCGGATGGAATGAAATATTTGCAAGATTAAGGTATCATATTCCATTGCCTCCATGCATCTTTCGAGCATGATCTTGTTTGTATTTTTTGACATCCTCGTAAAATATTCTAGAAAATACCAGTTATTTTTAAAAGCTGTTTTGGTTAGAAAATAGTTCCTGTAAATAATAGAGAAAATTTTCAATGCTTTAGAATCTTATTTTAGAAATCAAATCGCATCGTCTTTTCTTGTTATAGATTATATCTTTCATTTTTAAACAAAAAATTTTATCATAAGTATAATTACTTACGAGATATAAAAAATAAAAAGATTCTTGGCTACGGAAAACTTACCCTTTTTTCTTGTATTTCCCATGATATTTACTCCTTTTTATTACTGGTATTTAATTGTTAAACGTTATAGGCAAACTGTAAAACACTCTTAATTTTGAATAATAGCTATTGAATCATATGTCTAAAAAAATTTTAAGTTATAAACTACAATTAATAATATGAATTATAAATAATAAATACAATAAAACTTATAACTAAAAGGAATCTAAAGGGATTAGAAAAATTTTCCGTTATACACAGAGCTAAATAGTATATGAGGATTTCCGATAGAACTAAATATTTTTTCCGTTTAAGACAGGATTTCGTTTATACAGGTTTTACTTTAGTTTCAAAAATCGCACTAAAATATAGAAAGACATTTTTTTATCAATAATCTGAAAGTGAAAGCCACTTAAAAGCTTGAGGCGCAGATATAAATGACTCTAAGTAAGTTGAAATTTTAACACATTCATAGTATATTTTAATTTTTAATTAATGTTAAAGAATTTTATTTTTATTTTTGTTGTGGCTTCATTTCCATATTGTACTGTTGTCGATGCCTCATGCTTTTACGATTTTTTATTTTTAAAAATTCTACATTTTAGTACAGTACTAAAAACGGGCTTTTTAAAAAATCTTTATTATTATTTTCTATTGTTTAATCTTTAATATATTTCATAATTCATTATTATAAATATAATGGAATCTTTTAACCAATTTTTCTCAGATTCGCAACCAGGTGGCTTCTCTCATATTAAATCAAATCTAAATAAAATTAAGAGATTAATTGGCTATTAGCTTCTGAATATATTAAATTATAGCATTATCATGGGGAACAGACAACTATGCAAAATTTTAAAACTGAAGCGCATCAGGAAAGAAGTGAAAAATCGAGCACTAAATACCATCGTGAATCTCATTCCGAATCCATGTTATAAACATGAAATTTATAAACATCAAGCAAGTTAAGTTAAATAAAGGCGTGTAAAAATACATGCTAAAAATTTACATGCGGTACAAAACGATTTCAAACTTATATGAAAGAACACACTGTGAAAGACTGTCATAGTATAAAAATCTTCAGAAACAAGCACAAGAATAATTAATAAAAACATTTATTTTTGCAAGCTATAACTAAAACATAAGTCCATAATAAAATTACCGTAAATCTAAAAATAAATACCATTAAAAGCTTAAATATGCAAAATATTTCAACCTGGATTAACGCGAAAAATAGAATCTAACAGCATTGAATTTTTTTGCTTGTTTGATTAAATATTAATCATCAACCACTTGAGCAGCTGTTTGCTGTGTTGCATAAAGTAACTTTCTATTACTAAAAAATATTCATAGCCATATAACTAACTACAAACTAATTTTTAAGAAGTACTTTGGTTGCTTTTTTTGTAATTTGGAACAGTGTTTTTTGAATTTTCGATAAAAAGCAATGAGTGATTTTTACTTCAAATCGCAAGCCATTTTGCTGGATTTAACATAAAATTTCTCAATAATTTTTATACAAATTAAGAACTCAATTTCAAAATTGACAATGATAAAGATACATTCATTTCCAATACATTGCTCCATTAGGATAACTTTTCGAACTTTTGCAGAATATCATATTTAGGAGTCAAGTTATCAGAAACAGTATTAATATCTATAGCGGAAGACTTTAAAATCTGATGTTCCAATCTATACTTGTAGCTTATTTGCATCTAAACTATTGATTTCACTTTTTTTAGTCATTTCAAAGAATTAAAAATTTTCAAAAACACAAAAATTGCACTTTGGTAGTCAATTTGTTTACCCGGAATCGGATTCAAAAAGTTAAAATTTATTAAGTAAGAAACTGAAAATTGTCTTCATTGTAGTTTTTAGAAATCAAAAACTAAAATGAATATCTTTCAAACATTATCTTAAAGAGATATCCCTCATATTCTGATAAAATAAAGAACTGACTTTACTTAATATTGCTGCAGGACACAAGAAAAGTGTCATTGTTAGATTGCAATTAAGCAATAACATCCTTTTTGGCTTTACCACACAGTGCTATTTAAATAATTAATATTTTCGCCACTAAAGTTTCTTTCATGTCTTGTGGCAACTCCTAACTTTTCAATGAATTTTTTTTAAAGTTTTGTTAAATTTCTCAATGAATTATTCTCTTTTTTGTACTGATTAACTGAGTTGTTAATTGCTTTAACTTTTTATGCAATTTGTTTTATGGTTCGGTGTTTAATCAGTTTTAGATCCTTTTTCTTGCACCGGACTATATACTCGCCATTTAAATGGCGGAAGCTTTTTGGTGTAATCAGGTCCTGGCGTCCCCTGACTGGGAGATTTTCTTTTGTGTGAGTTGAATTCGCTTGTCTGTCACAGTGATTAAAGGATGGTTCTAGAAGGGTAGCTACAGCAACAATTTTAGATGAAGCTACCTATATAATTCATCTTCACGTATATTGAGACAAGGATGACTGAGCAACGATGGTGTTTTCAAGGAACAGCTAATAGTGAGTAAAAATTCTTCAGAATAACTGTTGAGTGTACATACGAAGTAATTGTTTTTCGTCAATATTCTCGAAGAAGACGTACTAAAATTTGCTAGATCTAGGATGTGGAAACTGTGATTACTTACATTTGAACGTTAAATAATCCATTAGCCTTGTCCAGTAACGATCATGACTGTTCAGCGAATGCCTAGATCTAGTTATTTAAATTTCTATATTTCTTCGTGCAAATGCTGCAATTGTAAGCTAGCTAGCCGATCCTATTCACTAGAGCTCTCGGGGGTTATTTCTTTTTAAACTTTGAATGTCATTGTGATTTGTTTCTTTTAAACTCTATAAATAAAATGGAGTATTTTTTATGAAAGTATTTTTTGATTGCGCTTATGTTTCATTTTAGAAAGACTGCAGCAATTTTAAGAATGGTATAATGTATGTAATTTTGTCTTATTAGAACTCTCTGATCGACATGTGCATCAACAAAATCTTGTGTGTTATTATAATGTAGTGTTCCACATAACCTAGAATAGTTCATTGTTAAAGTTGGCAATTTTTTTTTTTAGTTTTTTAAATAAAAGTTTAATTAGTCAAGAACTCGAATCTCTTGTCTTCCTTTTTTAGTGCAAAATGCAATGCACTCTTTTCTAGGATTTTCTTCCACTATGGCCAAATGTTCCAGACAGTATTAAAAAGGTGGGTAATAATAAGAGTGTAAAAATATTACTAATCCCACATAGCATAGTTCTTTTGACTCATTTGCGAGTCATCCCACACTAATAGTCATTAAAGTTATCAATCAACAAATGTTTACTTCGTTTAATAATAAAAATGTTGATTGATGAAGATTAATCATATCCTTTGAAGAATTCGGAATTTTCGATTTTTCAATATGTTAGGCAAGAGATAGCTACATGAAGAATTGTACTTAAAAGAAAAAAATTGATAACTTTTAATATTAAGTGAATTAAATATTGTTTCTCTTCTTTAAAAATTAAAATTTGAGATTTCATCAACTCATTAAAAAAGATGGCAACTCTAATTTTCGTGGTTAACAGGCAGAAGAGCCCCACACTTTTTCACTAAATAATCAGGATACCCCAGCTTACTATTGTATTTCAGCATTTTAGCCTTCGCTCGATCAAAATTTGCTATGAAACTTGTGTATAAATATGGTAACAAAATTTCGGAAGACAGTTTCAGTTCCAATTGATTCACAAAGTCAGTGACTTCTTCAACGGACGAATCTGATTTTTTATCGATCAGTTTCTTTACTCCTGGCCATTTCGCTCACATGATTCCGTCATGAATCTGAAAGAATTTATCCGATAAAAAAAACAAAATTACTTGTGCTTTGCGCCATTGGTAAATATGCATACTACGCAAATATTCAAGGTTATTGGTAACAGTCTGAAATTTTGTATGAAGTTTAGTCTTTGTCTTAATGCCCTTCACCGTGGGCAAATTTGACCATTCGGACATACTCAGTTCAGCTGTTAATCACATGCCTAGGTTACACCAATATTCTTTCTTTTTGACACGGGAGCCGTGGAAAATTCCATTGTTCATCCTTTAGAAAAACATGTTTTTCCTCTTTGAACGCATCAAGGCCAGCTTCAGAAGTTAATGATATTTTAAAGATCTATATAATAGGCCTGTCTTCACAAACTCCAAAAAATTTTAATAAAACATCTATATATTTTTCATTTTCACAGCCATCGGAAATACTTGAATAGCAAGCTGATCTGCATACAGCGTTGTGCGTAAAATGTAAACACAAGTCGAACCTTCCTCCAAAAAGTTCAGTTCATCTAGATTCCAATCTATAACTTTTTCTTCTACGTCTCCTTCCGAGTTAACATGGTAATTGCAGGCTTGCTCATGACACACTGTATTAATGATGATAATCCTAAATGTTCAGCATAGCGGAATAATTCAAGAGTAACGTAGGAATCTCTGAGTTTACCAGTACAGATATAATGCATGAAGAGTTCAAAGATTTGATCACTAATTTCAATTTCGATGGATGGTGGCATCTCCATGGCAGTACGATACCGAAATACCTGGCTCATATTAGGGAACCTTGCGTATAACATATATTTATGGATGCACATTTCATTCCCACTCATACTTACAGTTAAATCACTATGAAATGGTATCTCCAGTAATTTTTCCAAGATCTAGTGACAAGTTTGCGGTATCTTCAAGAATAAGGTGAACAGATGAGTTGAAAGAAGATGCATGCGTCAAATCATGGTTTTTATGGTCGATTCGGTAATGTCGCATCGAAATCTGGCCGGTCCCTTTAAAATCCAGCTGTTAGATTTTCTACATAAGAAACGTTATTCACCAATAACACATCCCACAAATCGTTCGCCAGTATACTTGTAGGATTCGACTGGTGTTGCATTTGGCCTTCCAATAGATAATGTGAAGTTATACACAGCTTGGTTTGATATATTTATTTTAGAAAGGTAAAAACCAATGTAACCCTCGTAAGATTTTCCGTTCGGATATATGTGAAATTTCCACATTTCGTTGATGCTTTATTTGTTGAAAAGGGGGCTTCCTAATAAAAATCCTGAATCATCCAACATTACTAAAGACACAAAGTTCGCTATGCTCCACACGTAACTTGCTGTTGCTAACTCTCGGCTATTTTTCAAAGACATAGTGAAGTTTATAAACAGTATAGTTTAGATTATCATCATAGGATCAAAGGCATACATACAGAAAAATTTTCTGGGAACAAAGAAGCTATCTTTCAATTCAGTAGGTTCCGTTTGACAGTCATACATTTGTTCTGTCTGTGTTATTTTCGTTCTTTATTCACTTCAGTTATATCTGCCAATTTTTAAGAAACACAATAAAAAACAAAGAAAATGGCAGGTCTAAACTGTAGAAACAAAGCCACTGTCAACATATTACTCAGATCTTCTGCAAAATCCTAGATTTACCATTTTTCAGAAATATCACACATTAAGCAGTGTTTACAATGGGATAGTGGCAAGGCACATTAGAAAACCACGTCACCTCTTCGAAACACGTCACAATCAATCCTACCAATAAGCCATAGCTGCACAGTAGATGATTGGCGGTATTAACAGCCACGTGATCTCGATGAAGTCGCATGGATTCCAGCTGCGCCCAATAATTCTCCACAGGCGCCTCAGTCCCATGATACCACCTTACGCAAGTCGAATCTGATTGGTTTGTCAGCTCACATGACCTTCTGATTGCGCAAGCGCAAGCGCACGCGATGCCTTCGGCATCTGAAGTGGGTACCGGGCAAATTGCTTAACTTTAAAAAACATCAGCGGCTTCGCTTTCAGCAAAGTGGGAACCTCGTAGCTTCGCTTTTTCATTGAAAACGTAAAGCGTCATAAGCTTGTAATTGAAAAAACCGCGCACATTCAAAATCAAAAAAGTTACTGGAAAATTGGCGAGAAATCCATGTGACCGATGACGTGATCCGATTAGCCAATCAGATTCGACTTGCGTAAAAGTGGTTACATGAGATTGAGCCGCTTTGTAATTCTCCACGTATAAACCCGTCTTTACTAAATGCTGTATCTCATATCACTATTCTCAATCAATATAAAGTGAAGAATATCAAAAATATGTATAATTTACTAGCAATAATAAAATACTGTAAAAAAGCCTTCCATGATTAATTAGTTCATTTTAATTGCAAAATTAGTAGTCTTTTGCACCAATTTAGAACCAGTGTTATAGGAAAGACTTTAAGACATTACACAATAACCATGTCTTATTCGCAAAATATTTTCGAGATATATGACCAAAGCAGAGGTTCAAATAATAGGATGTGTAAAAATTCCATTTATGTTTTATTCTTTTTAGAGAGTTTGAAAGAGAATCTTAGGGACAGCTTGTTGTACAACTCTAGTAAAGTTTTAGTAAACAGAATAAGACAAAGTTTTCATCATCGTTCAGAGAACACCCAAGTTACGTGTCCACTTTTAACATTTAAATATAACTTCTAATGGCTTTCCTCGCGTGATTTAAATTTAACACTAAAATCGTCACGCCAGATTCTCACAAAATTAGTTTGGCATCGTTGAAGTTAACTACAACGAAGTTAAATGTACTGCATACACAATTTGCATACCTTTCTATAAACTTGTACCTTTTTTTTCATTTTCGGAATAAGTAAAGTAAAATATGACAAAAATGGCAAGACTGATTCTCTTTGTAAAAATTTAATGTAAAAAGTGATTAAGAAATGGCACGATTTCTTTTCCTAAAACATGCATACATTGTTAATTATTAGGTTACATGACAAATGTGTGGTTTACTATCAAGTTATTAACAATTCAAAGCATGTTTCAGCTATTTAAAAAATGCAATTACATTTTTAGCTAATGCACTTAATCAACGGCATACTGAGCTTTTCGGTGAATTACTCTATGCCTGACGAAAACATTATTTCATAGTTCCTTCATCTTTCAATGGATATTTTATTGAGATTAATTGCTTCTATTTTCTGTCTCTTTTAGCTATTACTTTCTATACTTACTTCAGATTATTGAGAGCAACTGTGAAAAAAAAGAGTGAGAAATTAGTTTATTGGTGAAGTGAAGAATGCGAAAGATTAATGCTATACTTAGAAATATTTTTATGTAATTAGATTTAACCTTCCAGCGGGAGCGCGTAACATATTTACGGATCCTACATAGTAGGGAATGAGGTCGCTTCTTAATGGCTCTTAAAGTCACGTGACTTGACTTGCTTCTAAATGACTTCGTGAAACTAAATGGTACTTACCAATGATGAAGGTTCGTCCTTTATTTGTTTTATTCTAAAAATGTATTCATCATTTTCTTGAGGAACATACAAATAATCATAATCAGAAGGTGGTTTTAATTTCTCCATGGTGCGAGAGCAGAAGACAAAATAATAATTAAAATCCCGCCTAAACATGGTGCTATGGCATCATTAACAAACAAGCCAAGTCACGTGACGCTGAGAGCCAATGAGAAGCAACCTCATTCCCTACTATGTAGGATCCGTAAATATGCGAGAGCTTATGCTTTAGTTTAGTTAAGTTTAGTTATATTTACGTCCAGTTTTGAAGCAACACGAGGGCTACTTTGGGACGGACCTCTTAATTTTGAACCGCGGTCATATGACGAGAGGACGCCTGAGTTGGCACCCCCTCTCCAAACTTCCGCACCACACCAGCGGGAGGATATTTGGCTCAGACGGATTTAACGTGCACCGGGCCCGCTTACACGGCGGTTCTTCGGTGGATTCGGGTTTCGAGCATGGAACCCTCCGGCAATGAGGTTGGAACCTTACCACCAGGCCACCGAGGCCTGGGCGCGCTTATGCAGGAGTTACTTATATGTTGAATCGTGATACATATTTATATCGTGTTGTTTTACAAAAATAAATGCAACTTTTATTTATGTTATCTGTATTTATTATCTTTATATTAAACAAAGATTATATGAATAAAAATTGCACTTAACTTTATAAAAGAACGATATAAGTAAGTATCTCCTGCATACGCGAGCTTGTTGGATGGTTAATTAAAGTAATGTTCCTTAAACATCGATAGACTATCGATACTATCGAATCCTAGTCGATAGCATCGGGTTTTCGGAACTATCGACTGAAACAATCGATAGTTTCAAAACTATCGATAGTGTCGATCGTTTTCTCCCGGGCAATACTATCGATATGTGCATTTTCAGTCGATAGTTTTAAAACTATCATCTGGAACTGTCGATACTTTCTAAACTATCAACTCGAAGAACACCTATCGATAGTATCGCCGGGGAGAAAACTATCGATACTGTCTATAGTTTAGTCGATAGTTTGAGAAAACTATCGGCTGCACTATCGATGTTTAAGGAACACTAAATTAAAGTTATTTCATATTATTTCTCTGCTTGACACAAGTCTGAAATATTAAAAACTCATTTCTTGATGAAACATGATTAAATGTCTTTGGTTTGTTCGTTGTATCACAAGCACCTTTAAATCTAAGCAGCCAAATTTGGAGACAAATTATTTGGATGGTAAGTAGATAAACTCAGAGCTGTTGATCTCAAAATCCGACTTGGTCCGAAGTTTATTTTGCATATTTGAGGGAAAATTTGGCTATTTCTTTGAGTTTATCATCTGTAACCCCTTCCACAAAAAAATTATTTCACCAAAATAATTTCTGCACCATCGTAAAATGAAACCTTCGATCGGGCGCATCTAGTCTAAAGGCAGCTTCCCCATACTTTATTTTATTAGCTTCAAATAGTACTACCGACAAAAGATTGCCCGCAGTTGCTGGGTCTCGACCTCCCCATCCATCCTTGTAGACTCTAAACCCTATGAGTGAGTCGGTGAACGTGGGTCGTGGACGTGAAGGGTCTCGGCCTTGGGATCAGAGGATCACAGGTTAGAATTCCTATTTCACTAAAGAACTGTAATGTACGAAAGCATGCAGCACGTTAAATCAGCTGTGTGTTAAATTTATTCCTTTTGGTAGACGTTAAAGTATGGACAGTGGGGTTCTGGCTCAGGTGTCTACGACTGAACTGATTTGACCACGTCTGAAAATGACGAGGTCAGTCCTTAGAGTATAAGAGTAATACTCTATGGGTCAGTCCCAAACTAGCCCTTATATAGCTTCAAAACGAGAGTTAATCTTGCTAAATTAAAATTAACGAGACCAAATGCGAAGAAATGTTCTTTTCGCTTAACCTCTTAACTAGATAACACATCCTATTTGGGATTGTTTTTTCAATCCCTATACACGTACAAGAACGTAATGGACACCTGGGATATTTAAACCTGTACAAGTGATTTTTGTTTTTAAAATTAATTGCTGCTTTCACTTAATTACAGATTAAGTATGGAAATATATCGTGTTGTTTTACAAAAATAAATGCAACTTTTATTTATGTAATTTGCATTTATTAGTTTCGTACTAAACAAAGATTATATATTTAAAAATTACACTTATATGTATAAAAGAACGATATGAGTATGTAATACGATGCACAATATAAGTATCTCCTGCATAGTTTTAGTTATAATAACGTCCCATTTTGAAGCAACACGAGGTATATTTTGGGGACGGACCTCGTAATTTTGAGCCGCAGTCAGATGACGAGGACAACACCTGAGCTGGTACCCCCTCTCCAAACTTCCGCTCTACACCAATGGGAGGACGTTTGGCCACTACGTATGATTTAGAGTGATTTAGTATATATATAATTTAGATAAAATCTTTTTTTTCTGATCTGTTGTTTTTCTAAAATAAATTAAATATCGCCCAAGTAAATCTTTAGTAAATAGTGCTACGGAGGGAGATAGTGGGAATACCGCTTTTCCAAGAATAATGTTGTGATATTTAAAAAGAAGATAAAAACATGAGTTGTAATTACGTTTGCGACTGATCGTGGAAGAAAACGAAATGAATTAAGGATTTCAACTCTTAAAACAAATGCTTATTCGGCACTTAGGCGGCACTTTGAAAGGGGCGGCCATTAGTTCAGTCACTGTATACATAAAAAAAAACTAATGTAATTAACTCGTATTTTCACTTTTTGTCGGTAAATATCCGATGTGTGAAAGAAAGATTGGTAGTGGACGCGCGGTATAGCAATCTATCTGAAGAGATCTAGAGCGACAAACGACGAATTACGTTACTAATAAAATGTTTTTCCACTGTAATTCGTTTTTTAATTTTAAGGTTCAATGTAATCTGAAAGAGTAACTTGTAAGGGAAGGGCGGCATTTGCAAGTTCACTCCGGGCGGCAAAATTTGCAGCTAAAACCACTGGTCTGTAAGAATTGGCACTTGACCTATCGTCGGTTTAACTGGACTTTCCCATCTCATCATAAATCCTAACTCATCTTATCGTATCTTGGATTTATTAAGTCTTATAAGCATTTAATATTATAAAGGGGTTTTTTTATAATTTGAAATAAGTGTTTCCTTAGGAATCGAAAAAGCATAAGAAACTATAATAGCCAGGATCAACAACTTACTCCGGGATCTTTCAAATTAATGAATTAAATATTATTGAAGTTTATAGGAGATGGAAATGTCTTCTTCTTTATATGTTTTTATTATGAAAACCTGATCTAAGAATTAAATTAACCACTCAATTAGATGACGCATCCTATTTGGGGCATTTATTATTTCAATCCGTATAAGAACGTAAAGGACACACGAGATACTAAAACGTATCCAAGACGTATAACGACTTGTTTTTGTATGTATGACCTACTCTTTAAGTTTTTCCCATGATTTTAAAATCCCCCTGTAGACATACCTAAAGCTGGCACTCTAGAGCTTCTTCAGCGCCAAAGCATATCAGCATAATATCACCTTGTTTCTGCTCTATGAAGCCTTCTGTCTCTGGATACGATGATTCTGGAAACAATTCATTTCTTAAATATCAACAGCTTAATCATAAGCAGCTAAAACAGAAGTGAAAGAAAAACCATGGTA
Organism: Araneus ventricosus; assembly: GCA_013235015.1. NCBI lineage: Eukaryota > Metazoa > Arthropoda > Arachnida > Araneae > Araneidae > Araneus > Araneus ventricosus. The sequence continues at coordinate 1,121,742 of BGPR01000076.1, forward strand.
TAAATTTGTGAAATGCACTTACATCCGATTCAAAGTTGAGATATTTTTCAGTAGAAATTTTTAACTGAATAAGCCATTTAACACATTCTTTGAGGTATACGAATTAGACCAAAGCTCCAAAAAAGGAGGCAAATAGTAACTGCTCTCTCCAAACAACTTGTACAGTGGCTCCCAAAAATGAGTATACACTACTCTCTCTCTCTTCATTAAGGGCGTTAAAATGTTATAATAAATTCGCGTTCAAGCTTAAGAGCTTAAAGAACAATAAAAGACACATTAAGAAACGTATAAAACGTATAAACAAGAATAAAGGATTGATAATATTTTTATTAACATAAACTTTATGTCAAAGTTACAAATTTCTTAGTCACAAAATTGAGTATACGGTTAGTCTACTTCGTTAATAAAAAGGAAAATTACATAAAATAATATTTTGTTTCATATCCTTTTGCTTTCAAAACAGCTTGTAAACGGCATGGGATTGAGTTAACAAGAGTTTGAGTTATTTTTGCCCATTATTCTTTTAGCACAGTTTTTAAGTGTTCTTTGTTCCAAATGTTGTGTTTTTAAGCAGATATTTCCTACTTGGACCGCAAATTTTCAATGAAATTTAGGTCTGGGGATTGAGGTGGAGTATGCAATCGCATTTAATACTTGTATAATTACCATATCTTCCCAATTTCGGCAGAATGTTTCGGGTCGTTAACTTGTTGAAAACTAGAACTTGATCCTAAACTCTATTTCTGTGCACTTTTTTTAAATTTTTTATTCAATATATCCAAATATTTCATTTTATACATTATGCCATCTATAAAAACCGAAATACCTACTTCATTTGCAGGCATAGAACCCCATACAAGGACTAAGTTTCCCTCATGGTTGACTGTAGGATTGGTGCTTAGGGCAAGTAGTTCAGAATCAAGCTTCCGCCAAACATAGATTCGACCGTCACTTCCAAAAATATTAAATTTACGATTTCTATGAATATGAAGTTATTTCAAAATTCTTCAGGCTCTGAAATATGCTTTTTAGCAAAAGCAGTTCTTTTATCTCTATTGACTTTGGAAATGAAAGGTTTTTTATGGCTACAATTCCATTATAGATAGCTTTCTTGAGCACCCTTTTAAATTTTTCTGCTGAAACACTCCTTTCTATTGCTGTAGACGTCTATGTAATAGTTTCTACAGCAATCAATTTAGAACTTTTTCATATTTGTCTAAAAATGTTTCTCTTAGTCGTCGAACTGAGAATTCCGTTTCTTACTTTGCCAGGCTTATTTGTTATTCGTTCAGACTTTTTATACTTTTGGATGAATTTTTGAATGTATCCCTGACTACTTCAAATATTCTTTGCAATTTCACGTCGATATTTGCTTTATTCAGACATGCGAACTACAGGTTTCGGGGTATCAACACTTGTTTCAGTTCTAGAGCTAATTTTGAGAATTTAAAAAAAATACAAAAACTTATTTCTCTTCAGAGATATCAATTTCTGGTGCATTGCAGCATCAAATTTATTACACTGGTTCATTTAAAGAAAAGTATTGGTGGCTAAATTGAAATTTTTATGAAGTGTATACTCAATTTTGTGACTCTCAAATTTGGAACTTCGACATAAAAATTTAACCAATTAAGTTATTATCATTTCCTCATTTTTAATTCCTTGCTGAATACATTCTATAATGAGAATTTTAACATTAATATAAGTATTAATATTAAATGAATATTTAAAATTGCTATTTTAGACGTTTAATGAAGAACTTGAGTGGTGTATACTCAATTTTAGGAGTCACTGTATACCATTAAAGGAAAAAATAGCTGAAGGTATTCTACAAACATCTATTAACATGTCTAACTAATCTAAACTGGTATTTAAGACTATTTCTTGAATTAAAATATAATGTTGTGCAATTAGAAAAGGTCAAGTTTATACATTTCCCGACACTAAAGTGTTAAATATTGTCCTTGCCTATATTGTCATGTGTTTTAATTAATCAAACCAATACACATGTCGTCACAGTCAGATGACAAATTTAATTCCGTATGTCATCTAATATCTACTTTCTTTATCTTATGCTGTGCGTCACGTTCTTTTCTTCCTCCAAGATGCGTCATGGGTTTAAAAATTAAAGTGGTGTGGAGAAATTGATGCGTCACATAAGCATGAACTGATTCCATTCTGCGGCATCTCCAACTATGAGTCTTATTTTTAGTATTTGGAAACTGTGCTGTGAATGGGCTTAACACTAAATATACTACGAACCATTAAATAACCGTATTCTAATTGTAGTTTCAGTGCATCAGCGAAGTATCGATACTTTCATATAATTGGCCAACTAGATTTCTTCATCTACATCAGGTGTTCCCGACCTTTTTCCCCCTCTTGTACCTCTTCATTAGTCTTTTTATTTTCGCGTATCCCCTCCAACCATCCGTCTATGCAAAGAAATTTTTATCAATAATGTTAAGGGCTAGGTGACATAACATTTGAGACTTATTTTTGATTTTACATTTTATTCCATTTTTACTGATAATATTAGTTCAGTAGTCTTAATTCAAAGTCATAATATGAGTTCAAAGTGAAAACAGATGAAATCAGTGTTGTAATAATTTCGTATCAACTTTATAAGGACAGCTAAAAATTACACTTCCTTCTGCTTTCTTTCTTTCTTACTTTGAGGGTAGGTTTAGGACTTGCACAACTTTCACTTTTTATACGAAACGTGGGAAAACAAAATTCTGTAACATTTTAAATCCCTTTTGTTTTCTTGTGTCCGCCATTACCGACTTTCAGTTAGAGTACCCCAACTGGTCCTTCGCGTAGCCCCAGGGGTACGCGTACCACAGGTTGGGAACCTCTGATCTACACCATGATCGGAGTCGGAAAAGAGTCAAGATTTCCTGGAATTTTTGTGAGGTATTTTCTAAAATTAAAATATTTTTTATGGATACTGTTGTTATGATCATCGATATTTATTCTGATTTTTGTTATGACCATTCATTTCGTTGTTGGTAAAAAGATTATTAAAATTCCCGCTGTATGTTTTATCTCAGTTTATAGTTTTCAGTACATCTAACAAAGCTTTAAAAAATATCAAAACTTAAATAAAAAAAACACTCTTTCATCCAGATAGAAAATTTTAAAATAATCCTTTGTAAAACCATTTTGATGCTTATAATTCTAATCTGCAAACAGAGATTTGAATTTAAATCCTACTCCAGACAAACTTCAATTTTCTCTCATGGTTTGGAATTTACTAACTTGAAACGGAAGTATATTTTTAATTACTTTTTTATATGTTGTTGCATTTGTCTATTTAAGATTAGCAGAATAGACAGCATTACCTGGTCTTTTTCGTATCAAAAACTTGTGGGAGACACGAAACGAACAATATCATAAAAATAACATCGTGTTTATTAATATAATTTTATTGATGGAATATTGCTCATATTCTAATAAAATAATTCGCAAATTAAAGAAGTAATATTCTTCTTTAATTTAATTCTACAGTTTACTACATTTCTTACCTTTCTGGCATTAATAGGCCCATTTTGGGGCATCTTTCTTTTCAAGAGTCCTGGGCATAAAAATGCTAATTAGTCCATTTTACTAAGTTTCAACAAAATTGCTCTAGCCGTTCTGAATAAACATTCCTACACACCGGAGGGGTAGCTATTATCCTACGAATCATTAGAGAAGTTTTAAAATAACCATATTTTTAGTTTTACAAGTTGAAGCATACGAATCAAATTTCATATCAATCGGTCCGTTTGCTGTGTATTTAAACAACACGAGTAGGCTCTTTAGAGAAAATTTCGCCTCGCCAAATTTTTAGTTCGACGAATTGAAATAAGGTAGGTGAGCCAAAGGTGGCCAGCGTTCCTAAGGTAGCCCACCCACCCCCAAAAGCAGAATTAAATTCGTTTTTAATTACAACATGGTGCTATTGCATTGTAAATCGTGTATCTCCAGTGCACGTGGATGAATTTGAATAGATCACTTTGATCGGCCTTCATGGTATGCAGTGATTTCACTTTTAAGGAGTAGTTCTAATCTCCAGGTAAGAAGATATTTTAATTTACATGTGTTTAAATTCTTAGAACTTTGAGTTATGATACGCTTTCTGAAAGCTTATTTCTTTCTCTTTAACCACATTTATTTCAATTCTAATAAATTTATCATATTAATAGTTTTAAGTCGTGCAAATGGCGACCATTTGTATGTTCCCAAGGTAGCCCGGGTGTCGGCCCACCTTAGGAAACAAATATGGAAATCAATGTAGTAAGGGTAATTTTCAAAATTTCTACTTAAATATCTGAAAAAACTTACCATTTATTGTTAAATTTATAACAATAAAAGTTATATTTTTTATTTAGTTATTGAATGGTGGTTATAGTTTTATTTGCATATCAGAAAAATATCACCAAATCTAAAAATACTTTTGTTAATTCTTGGCCTATTTATTGTTATAAGTATAAATATAAAGTATTGAACATTGTAATACTCTTCTAGAAGTAAAAATAGTTTTCCAAGTATTTTTTTTTCTCATTTTAAAAGTGATTTCAATATATGGACCACCTTTGGAACACTATGCGCCAAAGATGGCCCCACCAGCTACAATTTTGAAATTGTATTATAAAAATAATTAAATTTTATTTTACAAATAAAAGTATACTTGATATGTGTTAGAGATAGGTGTAAAATTTTACAAAAAAAATTCAGCCACACACACCTGACCAGAAAATTTTGAAAAATCCTCAAAGCTTAACTATGGCCACCTTTGGCTCACCTACCTTATGTTAATCAAATTTCATATCAATCGGTCATTTTTATATGTATTTAAAAGACTTAACCCCACCCTATACAGATGGGTGTGGGTTGAGGTTTATTTGCCCATGCAGTATTTTTAGTCAGCCAACCAGGAACGTATGTACCAAGTTTTAAGTATTATATTACAAAAACACACGAAAAACATGAATCGAGACTGAAGGGCAAAAAAGGAAGAAAATGAATTAGTATTTAAGGTTTTTTTATAGTTTTATTCATAACAGGGGTCGCGGTGGCCTGGTTGTAGGATTTCAGCTTCGAGCTGAGAGGAATGTAAATTCGAAGCCCGATTCTTCCAAAGATCGACATATATGTACTGAAAGATTGAATATTGGAAGCTAAAAGGCGCCTCTGTAAAAAAACTACTAGGTTCATCTCAAATGAGCCCTCGTTTAGCTTCAAAATACGATGTAAACTTAACAAATCAAATCAAACTGATAATTAATTAATTAATTTTATGACGAGAAATGAGAAAAATTGTCCATAAAGGGTCCTTAAATCATACAAATGCAGCCCTTTTCTTCCCGTTCACAAAGAGTTTCCGAAACATCCACCACTGAAATGCTGCTGTTGCGAAGATTAAGACTTCTTCACTTGTCTTGTAACTTTAGTTCTTTACTGGTCATGTCAGCACAGACTAGTATCTTGAACAAAAGTTCTTTGAATTAGTTTATAAGGATGTTACGATTTTCTTTATGTTATACATTATTTGAGAAAATATATACAATTAGTAAATGCAGACTCCAGTTTGGCCAAATATTTGGCCATTCTGCATGAATCATAAAGTTTTATTTATTAGATGTGGATTTGTGTTTCCAGATTGTCTTTATTGTTTGTTCCTTAATCTGATGTTACCTTTAGAATAGTTTTTGTCTTTATAAGCGATCGAAATAAATGGAGTTGTCTGCTTTTGTTGATTTTAATCTTCGAAGACTGAACGTCAGAATTAGAGCTTTCGTATAATTATATGTTGAACTTTTACAGGGAATTCTGATACTTTATATTTGAAGGGAGATGGGACTGTGGAAAAACGCAATCCTAGAGAAGTAAAAATCGATGTTTTAAACGTTTTTCCGCTGCTGAAAAATTTTTAGCGAGCCTAAAATTTGAAAATAAATAAGAAAATTGAAGATATTTCATAATACGTGAAAAATGAATTTAAAAAATATTGTACTACAAATTTTCTTGTAAATAAATACGAAAGTAATTTCCCTGCATGCTTATTTATTTTAATCTTGCACTTCATGACATTTTTATTATTTAGCCGCCAATCCGTAAATCTTTATAAACGATAGTAAGGGAGACAGGAAAAGTAATTGAAATTTTATTCCGAAGTTAAATTTTTAGTTAAAATTAATTAAAAATTAGTAATTGCTTAGTTAAAATTTCTTTATTAAAAACTTAATAAATCAAGTTAAAAATCGAATTATATATTTTCATTAACCAATTACGAAATTATTCAAAATTAATTAAAGAGACGAAATTTAAGTTGCATATAGAAATGCATCACTGCTCAGTGTAGTATTATAAGTTATATCTCTCGAATGATTATAATACACGAACAGCTACTGGGTTAAGTCACTAGAAGACTTCTGATAAACAAGCGTTTTTCAGATAAACGCTGCTTCATAATATACAGATAAAAGTTTTTTTTAGCTATCAATTTGTGGAAATTGAGCTATCGAAATATATGCTATTACAATTGTAATAAAATCAAAAATCATAAAATAACCCTCTTACATAGCCCTTTACATCAAAAGATGTTTATTAATCTAAAAAATTACTGACAAAAATACGAAAAAGTGAAATGTAATTCAGTTTGAGGCAAAAGAATGAAGAAATCTAACTTTTTTTTCTGGTATCAATAGTCTGAGATAGATGACACTAATTACTTGGCAGCTGTAATAAGAAACAAAAATGGTACCTCTCAGGAGAAAGCGCAGTGTTTATTGTGGTTAGCGGAAACAAAATCTCCCATCAAAATTTCACCTGATGTATCATAGAGGTCCACAACGTGTGCCTTCAATTTGTACCTAGATACAGAAGCTTAAAAACACAGAAAATGTTTTTACAAAACACTCGGCGGGATAATGAAGTACAGTCTGGTTATTCTTCGTGCTATTAAAGTAGCTCACGTAGAGCTGCACTGAATGTAAGTAAAAAAAAAAAACGTTAGATTTCTTCTTTCTTTTGCCTCAAACAGAATTTCATTTCACCTTTTTGTACTTTTGTTATTAATATTTAGAATAATACAGCGTGTACGAAAAAGAACTTTGTCATTTTATCACTTCAAATGTCAATAACCCAAAATAGCATGTCTGAATTTCGACATCTATAATTGAATTGTCCAAAGATGTCTGTAACACTGGGCGGAGCTTAAAATAACCCCGTCCCCTTTTGTCTGAGTCATTATTGAACGAGCCAATCGGATGATTGTATAAGAATATTACCTCAGCTTTCAACAAAGAAAGAGAAACACGCAATTAAATATTTGTTTAAACAATGAAAAAGTATTGAATTGCGTTTCAACAATGAAAAGTTTTATTGTAAATTGTACCAAAATATATTTTTGTATATAACGCTGGGCGGAGCTTAAAATAACCCTACCCTTTTGTCTGCATCATTATTGAAGGAGCCAATCGGATGATTGTATAAGAATATTACCTCAGCTTTCAACAATGAAAGAGAAACACGCAATTAAATATTCGTTTAAACAATGAAAATGGATTGAATTGTGTTTCAACAATGAAAAGTATTGTTGTAAATTATGCCAAAAAAATATTTTTGACAATTTATTAAAATTAGAGAAAAAATTGTAAAGCAACTCAATTGATATCATTGAAAAGGTAATTTTTTGAATTTTTTTTTTTCATTTATTTCTTATGCATTCTGCCAATGTGCATGAGATTTTGTATTACATCTTTTGTGACTATATCTATTAAAATTAGTTCTGAGATATGGTTTGTAGGCTAAAAGTTCGTCTTAGATGGGCACAAATCTTCTAGTTCTTAGAGATTAAGTGAAATAAAATGAAAGCATTGTCCTCATATGGATTTAACTTAAGATGAAAAAAACAATAAGTTTCCCCATTAGTTTTCTCGCTTGCTTACTTTTCTCGTGCATTAATCTTTAAAAACTTATTAAATTAATTCTTACTATAATAAAATTAAGATTTTATAGCAACTTATTTAAACGTGTTGTTATATTAATAAGCACAAGAAGCAACAAATATAATCAATGTTAGGTAAGAATTCAACCAAGGCATGAATTTTTGAGTTGGAGGGAGCCCTAAAATATAATTAAAATGTATTTTACAAGTGAACTTCCATTTTCTCGAAAACCTATTGCTCTCAACGGATATGCGCCCATAAGTGTCGTTATGTTATACCATTAAAACGTCATCTCATAAGATATCCACATCTAAGATTTAAAAGACAAAAGCGAGAGACACACCAGGGATGAATGGGTTTAGACGGAGCGCGTGGACGGTCTCTTTCTGTTTTGTGATGAGAAAACATGTTGTGGGCACTTAATATCTTCTTCCTTGAGAAACCTGTTAAACTTGAGTAAAATAACATCTGCTTGCATTGAGGCCAAATCGTTTTCAGAGCGGGAAATAGTATTAATGCAGACGAAAATATTAACAAGATAATTCGAAAATAGAAATCGTTTGCTTTTAAAGGAAGTTTTCTCAGTAATTCTTTGCAACTTTTATATCTGGTTTTCATTGGTAGACATACATCACGCTGATCTGCATTGCGTGACAAAGAAAATAGAAATGAACTGTAAGTTAAAGAACTTTTTGAAACTCATCAATTATTTTTAAATACTGGTTTATTTCAGGATTGCTGATGTAATTAATTCTTACGAAGTTGAGCCAGGAGACCAATTTTTTTTTACTATAAAAATTTTCACTGATCATTTAAATTAGCTTGTTTAGCTATTTTACCATATGTGTTTTTGCTTTTTATTTTTACACACTTTTAGTTAACTTCATTTTTTTTCATGTATGTTAATAATAATTTTAGAAACGTTGTTTTGTTTTAATAAAACCTTAAATACGTATATCACATTCATTTCCATGTTCCCAAAATATTTATAAGCATGCTTTGAATAAAGATTTACGGACACCGCTAAATTCTTTAGTGCAAAGAATTATTGAATAGGGAATTTCGTGGAATGCGAAATATTTTTATGTAAGTCAATCAACTTAAGAAATAAAAACATATAAAAAAAATTTGAAATTTCATTTTTAAAAGAAATAAACTTTCATAATTGCGCTAAAGAGTAGATTTCCTTATTTTAATTAATTTTTTAATTTTTAATCGTTTATTTAAAATTTATTATTATAAATGTTATGAAATTTTGTAATCATTTTTCTCAAATTATGGAACGACAATTTAACTAAATGTAGCAATCAATTTATAACTGAGTTCTGAAAATATTAAAATAGTGTGTTTTCATCAAGAACACACAATTGTACGAAATTTCAAACATACATTAGTAAGTGAATAAAAAATGAATTCTAAAATTTCATTTTCACAAACAAGAAACAAGTCAAGTTAAATGACATTGTAAAGATATGATGATATGTTTGTGATTTCCGAAGAATTGATGCGAAGGTCTTCGGACAACGCATATATTATTAAGGCGATAATGGAAGAATATTATTACCGAAAAAAGCGATAAAAAGTTGCATGACTACGTTTTAGAGGGAAGGAAATATATAAGCTCACAAGAAGTTATATTGTATTTTGATGATTTTATTCCACCCTTCGAATCCAGCTCTTCTGTTTCATCTGAATTTTTTAAAAATCGTCAAATATGAAAAGTAGACGGATATAATGTCCACGATGATACAAATTTGATTTCTAGTACTATAACTACACCTAAGAGACTCGTATGCAACAGTAATACTTGTGAAAAAATAAAAGTTCTGATTATTTGAGACCTCACATTCCCATTCATAAGAACACTGTTTAATTTCCTCATAACTTACATATTATTTTGAGATCTTTTATTGCTGCTCCAGAATCTTATTTCCTTACTTTTTCTTGTTCAACTTGTGCTGAAAGTATGTACAGTTTTATATTTATACAATTTTGTTGATTATCATTAAGCCTATTATGGACAACTAATACCAGAGCCAAGTAAATAGCAGAAAAGATTAAAAACTTAGGAACAAAGCTTCCTTTACTTAAAAAAATATAATTTTTTTAATCATTAAAAAATTCAAAAAAAATCAAAACATTAGCACTATTATTTTTAATGCTTCCCAAACTTACATGTTATTTTGTAATCTTTTTGTGTCTTTGTGTGCTATTTCAACATCCAATTTGCTTGATTTTTTGTTCAACCTGTGATGAAAATATTTAGTGTTATAATTATACAATTTTGCCAATTCATTATTATGTGTATGTATTTAATCTAAAACTTTAACATTGTGCAGAAAATAACATGCACTTGACACGTTCTTCCTCGACTAAGTAAATAAAGTTTTTTCACGCGTGAATGGAAGAACATGTTAAGTGCAGAAGATTATTAAATTTCTCTATAATGAAAAAAGCCATAGCCATTTCAATAAACATAAAAAATCTTGAATGCTTTCTCGTCATAATAGTAAAAATTGAGTGAAAAAAAATGTAATCTCTAAACTTTAAAGCTCGTTTTCTCAAATTCGCTTAATTGTCACTTAACAAGTTCATCCACTCAGCTCTTCAATTGTCTTTTGTACGAAACTAAAATTTTCCAAAACGAGATAAGTTGTCTAATTAGTATGTTAAAGAAATAGCGACGTGAAGGTATTCCGCAACTGCGTCCTTATATGAATTTTTTAAAGGACTGAACTGAATGTATCGTTAATAGAGAAATTTGTATGTCAGTGAGTTAATTTTTCACTTTTTTTATTTGAACTTTCACTTTTGAACTGGTTATTTATAAAGATAGATGGAATAGTATTTTATTAAATGTTGACATCTTCTGAATATGATTTAGAATTATCTGTGATAAGGAAACGTTGTAGGCCCCGGAAAAGTTCTTCTCTGGACAAATAGACTTGTTGGACCAATAAATCCAACTGTTTGGTGAGCTCGTTTTTTGACAAGCTGTTGTTCATTTTTTATGAATTTTTTGGTGTAATCACAATTTTAAGTTGCTGGCTGCAATGCAGCCTGTCCAATACACATATTTTCAGTAAAGTACCTTCAATGGGGATTTATTTCCCAGTGCCGCGATCAGTAATTAATTCACAAACCTTTTCTTAATCAAATAAATGTCTTTAATCAGTACTGTCAGCTATGAAATCACCTTTCCGTCTTGAATACCAAATACACCAATGATTTTCCAGGAAATTAATCTCCGAACCAAAAGTACATAATAGTTCGTATCAAAACTTTAGGGTATAAAAGTAAGAAATTGCCCTATTAATTAAGATTAATTCTTTTATACTGGTTTAATTTATTTAAGCTAAAGCCCATCTTGGAACAGCACAAAATATTTTGAGGTTATATCTCGGAATTTGAATAGTAATCAGATGGCAAGATTATACGAGTGGCTCAGAAGTCAAAGAGGACAAGTCCATTTTTTGTTTTCTGGTTTTTGTAAATTTTGATGGAATTAATAACATTTTTAGTTATTAAAAGATTCACTCATTGCTTCATTAGAAGACTTTATATATTTTCACTAATGAAATTAACCAACCAAAAATTTAAAAAATTATTGTATTAAAAAAAACTGATTTTTTTTTTTTCCCCCTGGACTAATCGTCATTGGTTTCTGAACGACTCGTATCCAAGTCTACAATCCATTCTCTAAACTTCTTTACCATGCTAGTACAACTTGTTCGATGCATAATTTTAGTATGCCTAATTTTTCAAGATATTTTTAATTTTCTATTTTAAACTCTCGGAGTGTTAACTTTTTTCTCTTTTTTTTTTGCGAATATGTGAGTCTGCAACTCTAAAAAAATCAATTTTTACTAGCTCAGAACATAATGCACAATACTAAATAACTTTAAACCAATTCCACAAATCGAAATTTCATGCTTCATTTCAGCGTGAAAACAAATCATCAACAGAAAATACTGAAAATTTGTCCGATTATCTTCAACTATCCCCTAAATTTGATATAAATAAAATCTTGCGTTTGAAGAATACTTAACTTCGTGACAGTATTATATCTTGAATTGATTGGTCCAACTCTCTATTCCTGAAGGCTACAAATGGTAAAGTTATTACATCTTGAAATGGAAATATTATGGAATATTTTTTTAAACAAATACAGCGACGTTGCGATGGGGAAATAGAAGAAATGGGGTATACATGCCCAGGACGCCAGGCTTTGGGAACGCCATGGAGACAAAAGTTGTTGCGTTTATGCCACTTTTTAAAGCCTAATTTGGCGAAAGGACAAAAATATAATATCTTGCCCCGCAGACGCCACTTGCTCTCGCTACGCCACTGATTTCAAAATGTTTTTGTGTCTGTAGAACTTAGAAATGAAGAGGCTACAGATGATGATTTGAAAATGTCATTATCTCTGTAAAAAGTCAAAATGATTTTCTAACTCAAGAAGGAGGAAAAAATTCCTTTCAAAACTAAGAGGCGATTATTGGTTTATGAATAAATAATGCTGTGTTTGTTTTAAACCCTAATAGCGCAAAATTCTCTACTATATTGCTACGATACCTTTACGATCTTGTGCGGCATTGAGAATATTGAACAACATCGTAAAAATGTGCAATATCTTCGTGATTATAGGGAACAATATCACGTTTGATTTTTAAAAATGAATATAAGTGTAGAGAAGCTTTTTAAGGACAAAAGATGGCAGCACGATCGACGTCTCAAGTTGAAAATTGAATGGTGAAGGTAGTTTTAAATGCCATGTTTTGTCACTATTTGATATCTTATTAAATGATACATTTATTTGAACAATGGCATACTATAATATTTAATATTTATAGAAATATTTTAATAAAATTTCGGAATGGAATACAAAGCAGTAATATGAAAGCTAATGACATTGTTTTGTAAAGAACAGAGGTTGCTATCAGTAAAGGTGGAGGGAAAAATTACAAAATAAAAATCTTTCAACTTCAAAAATTTCAAGATCTTAATGGTTAAATGAAACTTTCACCTAAATTAAGAATAATCTTTTGCATATAAATAAGCTAGCAAGCGTGCTGAAAAGATATGTCAGGGAGATAAAAACGTTTTGTTTTTCGCATATTTTGAATAAATAATAAAACTAGACAAACAAGACTTTTTTCGTGTAAAAGAGATTAAATTAACTATTTACAGCTAATTCCGCAGCGTAGAATCCAGAAATAAGTGTGAAAAAGCTATAACACGTATATTTTTTGTTATGACTGTTTTATCAGTACTGAAAAAATTGACCAAAGCGTTTAGAACATATTTCATTATTATCAGTTTCATTAATTTTCTATGGAATACTGCTGTAATTGAGATTATGCACATACTTTAGACTAAGAGCAAAATATTAAACATTCACTAAATACAATAAAATATTATTACTTTTTTTTTTATCATGTGGCGTCAAATCTTCTCTCTTAAGGAACTAACAGTAAGGTAGGCCAAAAGAAGTCTTTTTTTTTTTCCAAGTCGTAATACCGCGGAAAAAAAGTTGCGAATTGAGGAGACTAAAAAGGGGTAAAAAAAGAAATACAATCGGTTTATATCTTCCGGTCGCGCATGTTCTCTCAAGTTTGCCGAAATTTGGAAAAACTTACATTTTTACGATAATTTTTAACATTTTTTAAATTGGCCTCTTCCCGAATGTAATAGCTCAAATTCTTATGTATTAGAACCACAGAAAATAATGTTTAAATATTATTTAAATCCATCAACATCTTCCGGTCGCGCACTGCCTTCAAATTTAATGAAATTTTGAAAAAAATGTACAAATAAAGGTACATCACAGTTCAAGGGGCAAAAATACTACCCAACTTACCTGGTTTTTTTGTTTGTTTGTTTGTTTCTTTATTGAATATAAGTTTAAATGTTTAAAAACAAATTATTTTAGACCATTAGTAATATTTATAAACAGATTTTTTTATTGTTTTTGTGTGAAGAGTCGCAAGTCCACGAAAATCATGTTGAACAATTGAACATCTCCGTTTTCACTCATTCTTAGCTGAAGGTACTTTGAAATTTGATCTCCGGCATCTGTTTAAGAGCCAGTTTTTTTTAAAAGTCAGGCAAATCGGGCAGTCTTGGATAGTTGACATTTTTGATTTTGCGGAAATTTCCAGGATATGTTCATTATGTAAAACTATTAAACTTTTTTTTTATTTTTGCAAAAAAAATAATAATAATTCCAATAGATTTGGGTATCCAAAATTGAAGAACGCCCATTGTTTTAAGAAAAAACATACCATTTTACATAAGGCAATACCTTTTGTGCCAAGAGTGAACCATGGCATTGGTAATTATTTTGTGTTCTTCTACTCCCACACTGACTGTTAGGACATAAAGACTTATGGTTGACTTTCGGCACCAAGGCCAAAGGTCATTCAAAATTCGACGAAAAAAGGCTTTTTTCTGAAACTTTGATCGTCAAAATCTTCTTTTGCCAACAGTGAACCACAAAGGCATATATTTCAGAGAATATATACTAATGAGAAATACCGAAAAAGAGCAAGACATGTGTGGTTGACTTTTGGAGTACAGAAATATTTCACCTTGAAATTGCGAAAAACACAAAATTGCATGATTTTAGAGGTCATTCACTGCTTGTGCCAAGAGTGACCAGGTATGAAATTAGCTGGAAAAGAAGCCTTAAGTATAGCAGAAACGAAATCAATTCACAGATGGTAGCTTTTTCAAGTTTTATATAATGCGGCTCTATACTTTGTGCTGAACATGTATTTTGTGGCACTTGTTAAAAAACATCGATTGCTTTTATTTCAATATTTATTACTATTTTATGTAAAAATATTACATTAAAATTTATTTAACTAACTGAATTGCTCTCTGAACATAATATACAATTAGAACAAATTGAAAACTGAGTACTGCAAATACTCATTGTATGACAATACCTCCTTTTAAACTCCTTCTTTATATTATACAATATTATACTTTATATTATACCTCCTCTTTATATTATACAATACTATCTGTGTAACAGAAGGAATGGGCTTGTCTAAAGTAAGTTATTTAACAGCTAAAATATTTATGTTGCAACAAAGCATTATCAAGTTTGATTACTTGTTTGTTCATGATGTTGCTTCCCTAGAAAAGCATTTAACTGCTGGGAATCATAACTTTACCAAGATTAGCAGCACCTTGGACAAAGTACGCTTTAGTTATACTGAAAAACTTAAAGCATCCACTGGCAGATCTCCCATTGCAGCAAATGAGGTTAAAAACCTCGCAAATAATACTACAATTCTGAATGTGTTTAGAAGAGGCTGGGCACTTCCAAAGAGAAAAATAACACGTTTCTCTTACAAACAAGAACTATATATTTATAACATCTTTATGAAAGGAGAAAAATATGGTGTAAAATCCTCACCAGAAAATACAGTGAAAGAAATGAGACAACAGATAGATCCTACTGGAAGAAAATGATTTTAACCTTTTAAGTACATGACTTCTTCACAAATCAGAAGCCTCTTCAGCAGGATGTCAGTTCTGCATAAAGGTGGTACATTAAAACCACCGAGTCCAGGTGTGTAACATGTTGATGTCATTAATGAAGATTTAAATGACACCACTGAACAAGTAAGGAAACTTATAAGTTCATATCTATATTATTATTATTTATTGTATATTACTTTACCATTATAAATTCTGTATGGCAGTATACATTAATTTATAATTTTATACCAGATATGAGTTATATATACATTACTTTCCCTTCTTTACAGGAACTAGAACAACAAGAAGTGCAGAACTTGCTTACATTCCCTGAGCCGATCCATGATGTGCAACTCCAGTTAGTTGGATATAAACAAGAAAAAGATGACAAAGGAAAGAAGAGAAGTTTAAATATTTGTCCAACCACACCAAAAAAAATAAAAAAGTATATATGGTGATAAAAACTATAGTATCTCTACAGACAATTCTATAGAAAGCTATGAATCACACAAAATAACTCAACAATTAAGCCAAAGTGATTCCATTCAAGACATCAAAATGAAACTTCAAAACATACAAAGAGCAGTTCAGGAGCATTTGTATTTTGCTGTGTCCTATGAACAGGACTTGTTTTACATTGGTAAAATAAAAAAGATTGAAGGTGAAGACATACTTATGAAGTTCCTAGAAAAAAGCGTGGGTAATTTCCGCTGGCCAAAAAGAGATCAAAAAGAAAAGGTGAACATTAAATTCATTTTCTATGGATCTGTACAACTATATGGAAATAATCCATTTACTATGCATATTGATCAAATAATTATTGCTTATAAATGCTACAAGAAGAATCGTTTGGGAATATGGAAATAAGGACTTCTTGGCATTCGATGAGTATTTGCAGTACTCAGTTTTCAATTTGTTCTAATTGTTTATTATGTTCAGAGAGCAATTCAGTTAGTTAAATAAATTTTAATGTAATATTTTTACATAAAATAGTAATAAATATTGAAATAAAAGCAATCGATGATTTTTAACAAGTGCCACAAAACACATGTTCAGCACAAAGTATAGAGCCGCATTATATAAAACTTGAAAAAGTTACCATAGATCTGTGAATTGATTTTGTTTCTGCTATACTTAAGGCTTCTTTTCCAGCTAATTTCATACCTGGTCACTCTTGGCACAAGCAGTGAATGACCTCTAAAATCATGTAATTTTGTGTTTTTCTTGGAAAATTGACAAAATCATTGCAACTTCATAAGAGTTTGTAATCGTACTACTACAACAAAATATATAGTGTTGATACTCATTCGACGCAGAATTTTATGTCAATCATGCATACTATTTTAACATTGAATGTGTAGGGTTGAGAAATCTAGGAAAACTGACCAAACACTCCTACTTCAGTTCAGTTTCCTCTGTGGAAATTTGTAGCATTTTGATCAAAGTTTCAAAAACTATATAAATTTCCTATTTTACCTAATTGCAATGGGCTATAAGTACAATCTGAGAGTTCTATTTGCTGCTGTCAACCACCTCGAGTGACACAAGGGACCATGTCTGATACATAGCCAAACCTTTTTACCATTTCCCAACTTCATTGACATGGAAATATCGAGTAGATATTGCTGATCCTTACTTGTCTATTGTGGGGATCTTGACAGTCAATAACCTTGAAGTCAATCACTGGACGTTTTCCTTGCAGCCATCTAGCTTTCACTGATTGGTCTCTCAAAGATTTCCTGACCTTTACTCTACTGTCTAGGTTTTAAGAGGCAGTTTTTTTTTAAGAATCCAGGCAGGTTTGATAGCCACCATTGATTTTGTTGGAAATTTTCTAGATATGTTCTCCATAAAACTATTAGACTCTGTGTTTTTTTTATTTTTATAAAATTTTTTCCCGTATAGTTTTAGTTCCAAAATTGAAGGATCGCCATTATTTTAAGAAAACACTCATTTACATATAGAATGCTTTTTTGTGCCAAAGATTAGACTCCATGCGTTTGGTAATTATTTTGTGTTCTTCTCTTCCACACACTGACTGTTGGACATAAATGACTTATAGTTGAATCTTGGCTTTCAAGTAGAAGATCATTCAAAACGACAAAAGGCTTTTTCTGAAATTTTGAGTAATAAAATCTTCTTTTTATTGACAGTAGACTTACAAAGGTATATATTTCCAGAGATACATATAATGAGAGAAATACCGAAAAAGAGCAAGACATGATGTAGTTGACGTTTGGGTTACAGAAATATTGACTTGAAATTGCGA
>BGPR01000076.1:1145072-1181280 GCA_013235015.1 Araneus ventricosus
TCGTGCTTCAGTTTCAGTTTGTGTATATATGGTTCATATACTTATTATTATTTATTGTATATTACTTTACCATTACTAAATTCGTATGGCAGTGTCCATTTAATTTATAATTTTATACCAGATATGAGTTATATATACATTACTTTCCCTTCTTTACAGGAACTAGAACAACAAGAAGTGCAGAACTTGCTTACATTCCCTGAGCCGATCCATGATGTGCAACTCCAGTTAGTTGGATATAAACAAGAAAAAGATGACAAAGGAAAGAAGAGAAGTTTAAATATTTGTCCAACCACACCAAAAAAAATAAAAAAGTATATATGGTGATAAAAACTATAGTATCTCTACAGACAATTCTATAGAAAGCTATGAATCACACAAAATAACTCAACAATTAAGCCAAAGTGATTCCATTCAAGACATCAAAATGAAACTTCAAAACATACAAAGAGCAGTTCAGGAGCATTTGTATTTTGCTGTGTCCTATGAACAGGACTTGTTTTACATTGGTAAAATAAAAAAGATTGAAGGTGAAGACATACTTATGAATTTCCTAGAAAAAAGCGTGGGTAATTTCCGCTGGCCAAAAAGAGATCAAAAAGAAAAGGTGAACATTAAATTCATTTTCTATGGATCTGTACAACTATATCGAAATAATCCATTTACTACGCATATTGATCAAATAATTATTGCTTATAAATGCTACAAGAAGAATCGTTTGGGAATATGGAAATAAGGACTTCTTGTCATTCGATGAGTATTTGCAGTACTCAGTTTTCAATTTGTTCTAATTGTTTATTATGTTCAGAGAGCAATTCAGTTAGTTAAATAAATTTTAATGTAATATTTTTACATAAAATAGTACTAAATATTGAAATAAAAGCAATCGATGTTTTTTAATAAGTGCTACAAAACACATGTTCAGCACAAAGTATAGAGCCGCATTGTATAAAATTTGAAAAAGTTACCATAGATCTGTGAATTGATTTTGTTTCTGCTATACTTAAGGCTTCTTTTCCAGCTAATTTCATACCTGGTCACTCTTGGCACAAGCAGTGAATGACCTCTAAAATCATGTAATTTTGTGTTTTTCGCAATTTCAAGGTCAAATATTTCTGTACTCCAAACGTCAACCACACGTCTTGCTCTTTTTCGGTATTTCTCATTAGTATGTATTCTCTGAAATATATACCTTTGTGGTTCACTGTTGGCAAAAGAAGATTTTGACGGTCAAAATTTCAGAAAAAAGCCTTTTTTCGTCGAATTTTGAATGACCTTTGGCCTTTGTGCCAAAAGTCAACCATAAGTTTTTATGTCCTAACAGTCAGTGTGGAAGTAGAAGAACGCAAAATAATTACCAATGCCACGGTTCACTCTTGGCACAAAAAGTATTGCCTTATGTAAAATGGTATGTTTTTCTTAAAATAATGGACGACCTTCAATTTTGGAACCCCAAAACTATAGGGGAAAAAAATTTTGCAAAAATAAAAAAACACGAGTCTAATAATTTTACATGGATCACATACCTTAAAATTTCAACAAACTCAAAAATGGTAACTATCCAAGCCGGCCTGATTCTTAAAAAAACTGCCTCTTAAAAACCTAGACGGTAAATCAAAGGGTCCGAAATCTTTGAGAGGGCCAATCGGTGAAAAGCTAAGTGGCTGCGGAAAACGTTCAGTGATTGACTTCAAGAGTTATTGACTGTCAGATCCCCACAATAGACAGAAATATACTAAGTAAGGATCAGCAATATCTACTCGATATTTCCATGGCAATGAAGTTGGGAAATGGTAAAAAGGTTTGGCTGTATCAGATCATGGTCCCTTGTCACACTCGAGGTGGTTGACAACAGCAAATAGAACTCTCAGATTGTACTTATAGCCCATTGCAATTAGGTAAAATAGGGGAAAAAATTTATATAGTTTTGAAACTTTGATCAAATACTTCTAAGTTTCCACCCCCCCCCGGGGGGGGGAAACTGAACTGAAGTAGGGTGTTTGGTCAGTTTTTCCTAGATTTCTCCAACCCTACACATTCAATGTTAAAATTAGTATACATGAATGTTGTAGAGCATAAAATTCTGCGTCGAATGAGTATCAACACTATATATTTTGTTGTAGTAGTACGATTACAAACTCTTATGAAAGTTGCAATGATTTTGTCAATTTTCAAAAAAAAATCATTATTCTTACAAAAGACGACGCCTACAATGAAAGATTCTGTCTAAATAAAGTTTGTATATATAAGTATTCACTTTTGTAAGCACATACATATGTCGGTACACCAATACCAGAGCGCTAGTGTGGTGTGGAAGTTAGGAGAGAGCGTACAAGTAGTCCATTGCAATTAGACCAAAAAACGACAAAAAATTTATAAAGTTTTGAGACTTTGGTCAAATACTCTTCTGAAATCAAGGAAACGGGAACCGTAAAGTTTCCATCCCTGAGGGGACAACTTTCCCCCTAATCCCCCCCCTCGAACTTGCAAAAACCATCAAAGCACAAAATGATCGTACCCAGCTTATACAACAATTATTAACATTGTTTATTTTTTAACTGCAATAAATTCGGAAATTTATTTCTATGAATAAAAAAATGAACAAAAAATGAAAGAAAATCACAGAATTACAGTTGTTTCTCAATAATTTTTCATTTGTTAAAGTAGTAAATTAACATGAGTTTATTTATTATATCTGCGATATTATTCATGTCATTGACCTTGAATAGCTGATATACCAAAAGCAGTGTTAACACAAAGGTTATAGAACGCCATGTTGAAGCGTACCTCAAGAGAAATCATTTTTAATGAAAGTACAGTTCTTCTTGACTCTCAGAGACAATTTCTAAGCAATCTTGCAAATAATTTCGCAACTCGCTAGCCACTTGGAGAAAGTAGGCATATGCACGTTTATAGCAACAAATGATGCTGATGTACATACTGTGAAGACCGCTTTAGAGACATGAGAAGATTAAGAAGCAAGTTCTTGTAATTGGCCAAGAAGTTGATCTTCTAGTTTTACTTATTGCTCTTACTCCAGACGATATGGATATTCTCATGCTGAAAGAGGATAAGGTTAAAGTCAAAGATAGGTTCTATAGCTCTAAAGATCTGCAGAATTCTAATCTTGTGATAGATTGCAAAAAATCCATTATCTTCCTTCATGCAATTAGTTGTTGTGACACAACTTCAGGGTTCTATGGAAAGGGGAAACTACAAGCAGTGCAATTGTTCAATCGCAATAATAGCTGCAAGATATCCCTGAGATCTTTAGTAATCCAAAATCTAGTTATACTGACATCGAAAGAGCAGGAGAGAAGTTCATCATCGCATTCTACAGCAACACGAAGAAAGAGGAAAATAGCTTGAATAAGATGAGGTATGACTGTTTCAATAAACTAGTAGGTCAAGCGAGTTCTGCTATTCTTCTCTCCAAGTTACCTCCACCACAGAAACTGCACATCAACACTGTCGTCGCACATTCCACCAAGTGCAAACATGGCAAGGATAGTGTTTGAACCCATCGAGCTGGGGATGGAAGTTAGTGAATAAATCATTGACGCCCATATACACTACTAAAGGACCTGCGCCAGCTAAAATAGTGTCTCTAATTACTTGTGGATGTAATAAAGGCTGTGGGAAAAAATGCAAATGTGTCAGAGCTAACCTGCGTTGTACTACTATATACAAGAACTGCCGATGCCATAGCTGCATTAATACCGAAGCAATAGACATCAACGAAGAAGATAATGATATCATATAAGTAAGCAGGAGAAATTACATTATTATACATTATCTATAAAGAAATAATTTTAATCACAGTTGTATTGCTTAATGAAATAATTTGTATTGAAATGTTGTAGTAAATATTTTTTCCCACTTTCGATACTCTTTAATTCTTGATCTGTGACTATCTTTCACATTTTCAGTTTAAAGAAAGTTATGTGTTATTTGATGTTAGAAAAGCATGGGTTTTAATCTGTGTTAAGGTTTTCTCTCCTAAAATGAAATGCAGTTAAATATAAAAAAAGTCACTGACTCGTCCACATAGACTTTTAAGAACATCAGTGATTTCGATAGTTTATTAAAACATTTAATTGACAATTTAAAATTAATTATATAAAAAAATTAAATATTTTTTGCTGTTTTTTACAGGAAAATTATATCAGATACAAGCTTAAATCTCTCGTCATAATTTATAGAGAACTTAATTACTTATATTTACAAATAATCATAATTATTGCTTGTTTTATAAGCAAGATATCGCCTTTTCACGGTTTCTCTTTTTCGAAGTTTTGGGGTAGGTGGAGGGAGGCTCCCCCCTCAGGGATGGAAACTTTACTGCTCTCGTTTCCTTGATGTCGGAAGAGTATTTGACCAAAGTTTCAAAACTTTATAAATTTTTCTCCTATTTGTCATTTTCCGGTCTAATTGCAATGGACTACTTGTACGCTCTCTCCTAACTGCCACACCACACTAGCGCTCTGGTATTGGTTTACCGACATATGTATGTGCTTACAAAAGTGAATCTTATACATACAAACTTTATTTAGAGAGAATCTTTTATTGTATGCGTCGTCTTTTGTAAGAATAATGTTTTTTTTTTTTTTTTTTGAAAATTGAAAAATCACTGCAACTTTGATAAAAGTTTGTAATCGTACTTCTACAACAAAATATATAGTGTTGGTACTCATTCGACGCAGAATTTTATGCTCTACAACAATTATGTGAACTAGTTTTAACATTGAATGTGTAGGGTTGGAGAAATCTAGGAAAAACTGACCAAACACCCTACTTCAGTTCAGTTTTTTTCCCCCAGGGGGGAAGCTCCCCCCTGAGGGGTGGAAACTTTTCGGTTCTGATATTATTGAGGTCAAAGAAGTATTTGACCAAAGTTTCAAACCTATATAAATTTTTTCCCCTATTTGCCATTTTTCGGTCTAATTGCAATGGACTATTAAGTGAAGAAAGTCCCACACCTGAACTTCAAGAAATAGTTGTATTTATTTTGAAGTCTTACATGTCAATATAGTTTAGTATTAAAACAAGTAAATACTTTACAGAGGGACCAAAACTTGTGAACCAATCAATACAATCTTCAAGGTATCTGCCTGAACATCTACGTAATCTTCTCGGCCCTGTGATCAAACGAAATGGCTTTTTCGCTCATCCAAAACATTTGATGTTAGCCATGACACAAGATAATATAAAACTCATAAGAGAGCTCGGGCTTCGTCGACTTCTAAAGGCGAGACAGTCAGATCAAAAGAGAACAACTATCAGAACATTCACTCAGCCAAAACTCAATTTCAAGGCTCAAGGCTGCTCGGAAATAATTAACTGGATGGACTGTGATTTATCTTCTCCCCCATTATTAAAAGATAGCAGTGACGATGAGATTAAATCACATATTCAAAGTGACTCAGTCCCTAATTGGATATAATATTCAAGACATGCCCAGTTCACAAAAGCAGTTGAACGATGTGTGAAACTCGTGACAGAAGCCTCGGGAAAAGTTTGCGGAGCTGAGTCTAGGGATGGTTTTATCAGAACGACTCTGCTGTCAAGGTCAACCATGCCTAACTTCGCCCATAAATCAGATTTCAGAGTACCTTCAGCTAAGAATGAGTGAAAACGGAGATGTTCAATTGTTCAACATGGTTTTCTTGGACTTCCGACTCTTCACACAAAAACTTAGTTTTTTCAATAAAAAAATATCTTTATAAATATTACTAATGGTCTAAAATAATTTGTTTTCAAACATTTAAACTTGTATTCAATAAAGAAAACAAAAAAAAACACCAGGTAAGTTGGTAGTATTTTTTTCCTTTGAACTGTAATCTACCTTTATTTGTAATTTTTTTTCAAAATTTCATTAAATTTGAAGGCAATGCGCGACCTGAAGATGTTGATGGATTTAAATAATATTTAAACATTATTTTCTGCGGTTCTAATACATAAGAATTTGAGCTATTACATTCGGGAAGAGGCCAATTTTAAAATGTTAAAAATTATCGCAAAAATGTGAATTTTTCCAAATTTCGGCAAACTTTAGAGCACATGCGCGACCGGAAGATATAAACCGATTTTATTTATTTTCCCCCCCTTTTTAGTTTCCCCAATTCGCAACTTTTCCGCGGTATTACGACTTGAAAAAAAATTTGAATTTTTTCGGCCCACCCTAACCAATAATAGTCACTCATCACTGCTGGGTCCCAGCCCAGGGCCGTACCGAGGGGATGGCGAGATTGGCCCAGCCAATGGCGCAGGCAGAACGGGGGCGCACAAATGATCATTTAAAAAACTTAATTTAAGAGTTAGATTGGTACGATCTGCTGGGCAAATAAAAAGAATTTGAGGATAAGTCTTCAGTCGCTCACTAAACATTACGGGAGTGACTAATTGTTTTGTCCAGTGGTCAAGTTGCCAGCTTGTCTGGTTGTGATCCCCTTACAGAAAGAGAAAGAAAGGGCCTACGCCTTTTCTTGGAACAAAATAGCAAGTAGCTTTGTGTTAGAAACTGAGCTGCGTCCCTCCAGCAAGGCGAAAAGGGTCCTTCTTTGACCATAGGTGTGGTTCTTGCCTAGAAATGGCAAAACATACTTTTTCCTCTTTTTTGCATCTCATTTTACAGTCGTAAAATAGATGGACAAGGGAACTCGCCTGCCTTAAGAATCTTCTTCGAACCTCTAAGACGCTGATAAGAGGGCAGGGAGGTAAAAAAAATCATGTAATTTAACTGTTAAAAGCTCAAAGGAAAAGGAGAATCGCTCTTTTTCTTTTTCAGCTTCAGAGTTTTCTGTTTCAGGGTGGGGAGGTCTTATTTTATCTTGTGTACTATATTGTAGGAAGGATAAAGGGGCCTCGTCCTTATTGGACAAGTGGTCCTTTGGTGTATCTTTAGTGGCAAATAATACGAAGGAAATGTTGCTTTTTTTTTGTTTTATCAGAGAGTGGGAGCATAAAGAAATACTCGGACATTTTCATTCCTTTCTAAGGAGATAAATTAGTTTTAAAGAGGTGAGCTCAAATTATTTCTTTATTTTTAAATTTCTTTTGTATTAAATACTTGCCGCCTTCTACTGCCAGCTGATTCGCCCATTTTATTAATTATATATTATTTATGCCGACCAATTTTAAAAACATCAACTTATTTAATTTTTCGCAAGCTAACTTGAACTAAATTTTAAGGCAATATGTTTTGTATCTAATAAAATTAATGACTTTGATTTTTACATTCAATTGCTAAAAAAGTCTTATGCAGAATGGCTCTTTAATATCATTAAATTCAATGAAAATTAATTTTTATTTCGATCATGCATAATTCAGATTTAAATTACATTTATTTCACTTTATTTATCTGAGTATAACTTGAATGTTTTACCGAATTATTACAAATAGATAGATGGTATGTTTTCCATTGAAGATTATCTGCCCTAAGTGAAAAAAGGAATTTTAGATCATAGCTAAAAAGTAAATCTATCAAAATAATTTAGTAAATCTATTTAAAAAGTAAATTTATTTCAGATAACAAAGATTTAATAATAAATTTGACTAAAAAAACTGGAAAAGCAACGAAAATTGCAGCATTTCATTACAACAAAAGAAGTTTTTATATTGTAATAATAAAAATAAATTTTTATATTACGTTTTTTAACATAAGAGAAACATTAAACAAAAAACATTAAGAGAAATATTAACTTGAAGATTTGATGAATCAGCGAAATTGGTTGGCTTTCAATCCAGCATTGTTGTAAATTATACATAAAAATATTTTTTTAATTTAAGAAAAAATTTAAGAATTTTTAAAAATTAAGTCAAATTTAAGAAAAATTACGCGACAACTAGACTGTTATCATTTGAAAGATAATTTTTTTGAAATATAAGATGGTATACAAATTATTTTTAAATGATAATATTTCCGGCTATTATCGCTAACCCCCCCCCCATTCTTTCTAAGTTTTAATTAATTAAAGTTTTAAAAACTCACTGAGATGTACTTTGCCACCCATCGTAGTAGGTTTGTACCAAATTTGGCAACTCTAGGATCAACGGCCTGTCTTGTAGAACGCCAACAAACATGCGCTTTTATTAATAGTGCAAATATGCATACAAAAGCATGATTACAAGTAAAATATAAAATTAACATTATGTTATTTCGTGTTAAGAGTTTCTTGCATAAAAAATCTAATGCAACTATTCTACACCAAAATCATGATCTTGTAATGTTTCCTTCCCGCGAGCTTAATTCCCATGAGAAAAAAAGTGCCGGCCCTTTTGATACTGGCGGTAAACAGCAGGAGAGTTGCACCTGGACATCGCTAACGAGACGGGCGCAAGAAGGACTTCACACAGAGGGCCGCCACAATGTCGATGAATAAATCACTGTCAGCGCGGACATTAGCGGTACCTTTTGGTGATTCCTGAATAGGCCGGTGGTGACGAAACTCAAGGACCTTCCCAGATAAAGAGGTGGACCACTCGGAAGGTGAGTTGTTGGTCAACCAGAGTACGATTATCCAGTGAAGGGAAAGATAGGAGGGGCTTCACCACTTCATCCACCCCCTGGAGGAGTGAATAAAAACTGAGGAACGGAGAGAAAAAGGGGATTGGAATTTTTTTTTTTGGAGGACTCTCGAACGAGTCAGGCTCCGGGGTACCGAAGAAAGCTGTGTGATCAGCGGATTGAAAGTCCCGACTGAAGTCGGACTTTGATAGACAACCCCGAGGAATCGGCATCCCCGCACTCTCGGCTCTTGAACTTGCGAGCACTCTTGGTAGTCTCGTAGGTTGGTATCACGTGGATAGGTGGAAGTTATCCATCCGATAATTACTAGTCTTCCTGGACGAATTTTCTCATGGAACTTTGACGTTTTAGAACTATGATTTTGTTGGTTCCTTGTAAATAGTCATATTTAATCAAGACTTCTCTGCGAGAAGTGTCTCTTAATTATTGCTGTAGTGAATAAAAGTACTTAGGCCAACCTAAGCTTGAATTATTTGGTCACACTTAGGCCAAGACATTACAGCAATATTAAACTGGTGGCAGCGGAGGGATCGCTACCCTCTCCCCTGCGCAGTATCTCAAGCCTTAGAGTTACTGGTCTGCGACTGTGACTCGGAAAATTTTCCAGTCACAGAAAACTTGGAAAGCATCGGACTTTAAAATAATCCGGTGGAAGCACATCGCTTAAAAAGAAACGCCTGGAAGCATCGGACTCCGGCAGTGAACCCTGGAAGCACATCGCTTAAAGGAACGCCTAGGAAGCATCGGACTTCGGCAGTGAACCCTGGAAGCACCCGCTGGGAACCTTGGAAGCACCCCGCTGTAACCCTGGAAGTCCCTGGAACCTGTTGACTCGTAGGCACCTGTGGAGCAGCCTAGCAAAGACGGAGGAAACCGGCTTGAAACCGTGGTGACAATCTACTTCAAAGTCAATCTACTATGCGGTGAACTGTGTCATCATACTGTGTTCCCGAAGTGCCTCTCTCTTGGTCCCCGGTGAAATCTACACCACGGTAAGCTTGTTTCATTTTACTACTTTCAGAGGAAATTACAGTTATAGGAATGTATCTAGAATAATTAATTCTAAAGTCTAGGAGAGCTTTTTGTGACTTTTGTGGAACAAATTTGAAGAGCTAAATTCTGGTTAGTAGTAAATTAATTAACGTAAAATTATCATTGTTAAATATCTTATTGATTTTGGTTTTTCTAAATCTTGAGAGTAGTGAAATATAAGATATCAAGCTAAACATTTTCTTTATTAGATTTTTTGTGTAGTTAAGCAAATGTGTAGGTTTAATGTACTAAGTTCATAGTTCATGTGGCTAAGAGTGTTTGGTTTTAGTGATCATAGCATTGCGAATTCAAGTGTATAATACATGTTTAGTGTAGGGTTACTTATTTATAGCTTGTGTAGGATTTTGCATTTAAAGGAATCAAAATTCATGAAAGTTAGTAAAATTTCCCATGGAAATTAGAAATTGATATTGAAATTTTTCATAATGTTGTGCTGTATTCTTGTGTAGTATTGTATATGAAAATAAATTTTGGGTATTGTTATACGTGCAAATTTTAGCGAAAGGTTTAGAATTATTGATGCTTAGTTCTGCGTAAATTTTGTTTTGGGAATCTAAGTTTAAATTGCTTGAGTTTAAACAATGGCTTTTTTAGCTAAACACCGCAAGGAGGAGTTAATTGCGCTGGCCGACGATATGGGAATTGAGATTAGTACTAATGATAAAAAAATAGACATCTGTAAAAAGGTTAAGGATTCCCCAGATTTTGAGGAGGAGTTTGTACGAGGATGTTTGGAGGAAATCGTCAGACAACGCGAAGAATTAAAAGCGCAAGCACAAGCTGAAGCCGCGGAATTAAAGGCACAAGCTGAATCCGCTAAATTAAAAAGGATCGAGTCTCTAAGACAAGAGCGGGAATTCGAATTAGAAAAAATGAGAATCTCAAATGCCGCAGAAGTTAATAGTGTAGCTTCGACCCGAAGTGAAAATAGCAAAAATCGGCTCAGTCTGAAAAATCTCATGCAAAAATTTGACGCGCAAGTTAGCGATATATCTATGTATCTGGCGTTGTTTGAGCATCAAGCTCGCACAGCAGGAATTGAGGAAACGGAATGGGTTCCGCAACTTATTTCACTTTTGCCGTTGGATCTGGCACAAATCATTATTAAAGAACCAGAGGAAAAAATGCAGGATTATCTCAACGTAAAAGAAGTTTTGCTAGACAGGTTTAAAATGAAACCGGAAACCTTCCGATTAAAATTCACCCAACATCAAAAGAAAACCGGAGCATTATGGCGGGAGCTCGTTTTTGAACTTCGAAATTGCCTCGATGGATGGCTAGACGGATTGGAAGTTAGAGACTTCGAAAATTTAAAAAATCTAATGATTTCAGACCAAATAAAACGTCGTGTGGCAGGCGAGGTGAAAGAGCATTTTCTTTATGAATGGGGAAAGTTAGTTGACCCATTAGTATTAGCAGGAAAAATAGATGAATATGAATCTGTCAGGAGTAGTCGGAAACTACATAATGTCAGGATGCCCGAGCGAAAACCATTAGGAAAAGTTAAACTACCTTCACCGAGGAAAGAAAATAAAAGTAAATTCGTAGGTAAATCCGAACACCAATTTTGGAAAAACTCCACGCCCAAGGGGAATTGGAGAAACGAGAATTTTGAACGCCGGAAACCAGCCGCGTGTTACATCTGTCATTCGACGGAACATTTAAGGCCTAATTGCCCACAGTTAAGGAAAGATAAGCCAGCTGAGGTTGTAAATCATGTCGGAATGTCGGATTCAACCGAAACCCTTTTTGCTCCATACATGAGCAAGGCGCTAGTGAATCAAACAGAGATGTCAATTCTAAGGGACACCGGAGCGTCTATTGATTTAGTGAGCCGCAATCACATTAATTCCGAAGATTTAACAGGCGAAACTGTTTGGATTAAGCAGCCTCTTGATAAGAACTTTACTTGTCTTTCCCTCGCGAAAATTGAACTTCAAAGTCCTGTTTTTGGGAAGATAATCACAAAAGCAGCCGTAATTGATGCAAGCCTTGATAATGGGATATACTTATTAGGAAATAGGAGCGCTCAATTAATAGAAGAGCAACGGAAAACTCCAAATTTAAATGCCGTAGTGACGAGAAGTCAGAAATTGAAAAAAGAAACGGAAGCTAGCGCCGTTCTAAAACCCCCTCCTCAGAGACCCTCTCAGACTGTTCTAGACGAGAATCCTTCTATTATTGTAGCAGAAGAATTGGTCCCCTTCCCACTGCCGCAGGCAGAAGGAGACACAAATAGGTTATTGAAGGTAGATTCAGAAGCGTTCGCGTCCGAACAAAGGAATTGCACGGGGTTGAAGCTATGTTGGGAAAAGGAACGAGAAGGAAAGGGCGAATTTGTAAAGAAGGGAGATTTGTTGTTTCGGAAAAATAAGGATCATTTCGGAAATGTGAATTTGCAGCTGGTGATTCCAGCTGATTTAAGGAATGAAATTCTCGCGTTGTGCCACGAGTCCACGTCCGCGCATCTAGGTGTGACCAAAACAAAGGATCGTCTTTTAAGACATTATTTTTGGCCAAACTGCGTCAAAGATACGGAAAATTATGTGCGAAGTTGTGATCCTTGTCAACGCATCGGAAAAGCCCGGGAGAAGGGAAAGGCGCCACTTAAACTCGTGCCAATAATTACAGAGATCTTCTCAAAAATTAATATTGACGCCGTAGGACCCCTTCCGATTAGTGCTAAAAATAATCGTTACCTTTTGACAGCTATTTGTATGTCGTCAAAGTATCCGGAAGCGATTCCAGTCGCGGATATTAACTCGGTTTCGGTGATAGATGCCTTGCTAGAGGTTTTTAGTAGGATGGATTTCCTCGAGAAATCCAATGCGATAATGGAACCTCCTTTACGAGCCAGTTAACTACAGAGTTCTTCGAACGGTTCGGGATTAAGGTGAACCACAGCTCGATGCACCACCCGCAATCTAACCCAGTCGAAAGGTTCCATAGAACATTAAAGCGGTTGTTAAAAGTACTGTGTTTACAATCAGGAGAGGATTAAGAGAAAAACCTTCCGGCGACTTTACTAGCTTTGCGCACAGTCACGCATGAGAACACAGGATTCAGCCCCGCAGAGTTAGTGCACGGAAAAAATTTAAGGACACCTGAAGTGCTATTTTACGAACATTGGGTAAACCCACAGGAATCGAAATCCTCCGTGACCGAATACGTTTTCGAGCTTATAAATAGAATGAGGCGGTGTCAAGACTTGGCGGTTGAACGAATGACGGAGGTCCAGGTTAAGCGAAAGACCTGGTATGATAAAAACGCGGTCCGACGGAAATTCCAAGTAGGTGATCAGGTTTTAGTTCTCGCAACCTCTAAACCGAATAAAATGGCGGTACAGTGGACTGGCCCTGGAGTAATTGAAAGTCAACTTTCGGACACCAATTACATTGTAAAAATGGCCAACAAAAATGATAAAACCCAAATATATCATGTAAACCTGTTGAAACCATACCATCAGAGACCGGAGAAAATTAACCTTCTAATTAGTGAAAGGAAAGAAACTCCCGAAGCCGAATCAGACGAGTTAGGAATTCCGAATCCGACAGCAGACCCAAATGTGTATGATTTCGAAGAAATAATTAGGGATAGCGCTCTTGAGGAACGACTCAGTTTCTTAGAAATCGAAGAGTTACGTAAACTGTTAGGCCGTCACCAAAAGGTGTTTTCAAATGAGCCAGGAAAAACGCATTTAGTCGAACACGATATAGAATTAATCAGTAATAACCCGATTAGGTCGAAACCGTATCGCACCTCTCAGCGTCAGACTGAAATTCTCAAGGCAGAAATTAAGAGAATGCTGGATTTAAAAATAATCGAGATCGGTCAATCCGATTACACTTCGCCTATGATCTTGGTAGAGACAGTAGGTAGAGAGCCTAGGCCATGCATAGATTACAGACGGTTGAACTCTAGCATCCGCAATCAATATTTCCCCTTACCAAATATTGAAGAACGCGTGGAACGTGTGTCCGCTGCAAAGTTCATTACAGTGACTGATTTGGCAAAGGGTTACTGGCAGATTCCCCTTAGTAAAAGAGCGCAGCGTTATGCCGCGTTTGTGACGAATTTCGGAACCTGTGTTCCTTTAAGAATGCCGTTCGGGTTAGTCAACGCCCCGTATTTTTTTAGTAAGTTGATGTCACAGGTGTTAGAGAATTGTGAAGGCTTCGTAGTCCTGTATTTAGACGACATTGCCATTTATTCGAATAACTGGGAAGATCATTTGAAACACGTAAATGAAGTCCTGAAACGTATAGGCGACGCCAATTTAACGATCAAGCCATCTAAATGCAAATTTGCCCAAAACCGCACAAAATATTTGGGACACGTCGTAGGTAGTGGTGTACGAACTCCCGCAGAGGCAAAAATTAAAGCAGTCTTAGATTTTCCCACTCCCACTTCAAAGACGCAAATTAGAGCTTTCCTAGGATTAGCTGGGTACTACGCGCACTATGTTAAAAATTTCTCCGTAATAGCAGCCCCTCTAACCAATGTTTTAAAGGGAAAGGTTAAGAGAGAGAGTATAATTTGGACAAAGGAATGTAACCATGCATTCGAGGAGTTAAAGCGTAGATTGACCAAAAAGCCCGTATTGTACGCTCCTGACTATAAAAAAGAATTTATTGTCCAGAGTGATGCATCCGACCTAGGGATGGGAGCCGTGTTGTCCCAACGCGACGCGGAAAATGAGGAGCATCCCGTTCTGTATTTAAGTAAAAAATTTTCGGACGCAGAACGGAAATATAGCGCAACCGAACGCGAATGCGCGGCCATTATCTATGCAATTAAAAAACTCAAGTATTACCTAGACGGACAAATTTTTACAATTGAGACCGATCACAACCCTTTGGTTTGGCTGAAATCAAATGCTGGATCAAATCCGAGGTTGATGAGATGGTCCCTCGAATTACAACCCTTTCAATATAGGGTGATACACAAGGCAAGAAAAAAAACATTCGAATGCTGACGCTCTTAGCCGAAGTGAAACTAGAACTAAGAGTACGAATTAAAAGGGCAGAGATAGTTTTCCCTTATTAAGTTGTATATAAAATGTAGGTTCTTTAAGAAAAGTGCAGGAATGCCAAATTTTAAAAGTGTTAATTGTATATATTTTTTGTGTTAAATTAGATATCAGAAAGATAAAATTTTAAATTTGGTAAAAAGTGTGAATATGCCTCTGTTAGTAGTATGAACAAGTAGGTGTGTGTAAACAGAGAATTTTTTCTCTTCAAAAACTCTCGAAAAAATTCTCACTAAAGGGGGGGGAGGTTGTAATGTTTCCTTCCCGCGAGCTTAATTCCCATGAGAAAAAAAGTGCCGGCCCTTTTGATACTGGCGGTAAACAGCAGGAGAGTTGCACCTGGACATCGCTAACGAGACGGGCGCAAGAAGAAGGACTTCACACAGAGGGCCGCCACAATGTCGATGAATAAATCACTGTCAGCGCGGACATTAGCGGTACCTTTTGGTGATTCCTGAATAGGCCGGTGGTGACGAAACTCAAGGACCTTCCCAGATAAAGAGGTGGACCACTCGGAAGGTGAGTTGTTGGTCAACCAGAGTACGATTATCCAGTGAAGGGAAAGATAGGAGGGGCTTCACCACTTCATCCACCCCCTGGAGGAGTGAATAAAAACTGAGGAACGGAGAGAAAAAGGGGATTGGAATTGGAGTTTTTTGGAGGACTCTGGAACGAGTTCAGGCTCCGGGGTACCGAAGAAAGCTGTGTGATCAGCGGATTGAAAGTCCCGACTGAAGTCGGACTTTGATAGACAACCCCGAGGAATCGGCATCTCCGCACTCTCGGCTCTTGAACTTGCGAGCACTCTTGGTAGTCTCGTAGGTTGGTATCACGTGGATAGGTGGAAGTTATCCATCCGATAATTACTAGTCTTCCTGGACGAATTTTCTCATGGAACTTTGACGTTTTAGAACTATGATTTTGTTGGTTCCTTGTAAATAGTCATATTTAATCAAGACTTCTCTGCGAGAAGTATCTCTTAATTATTGCTGTAGTGAATAAAAGTACTTAGGCCAACCTAAGCTTGAATTATTTGGTCACACTTAGGCCAAGACATTACAATCTCCTTGATTTTTACTTAACTGATTTAACCATAAAATTTTACTTTTGTATTTTGAAAAAATTAACATTTTTGCTTGATATTGATGAAATTTGGCGCATATGCTCTTCAAAACAAGAGAAGAATCACAATCAACTTTTCAAAGATCAAAATATATTTAAAATTTCAGTTAATATAAAAGTAGGCAAGATTTTGCAGTTTTTTCGCTGTATTTTTCAAAAATATCATCTAAAAAAAGGTTTTTTACGTCATTTTAAAATTCTTTATATATATATATATATATATATATATATATATATATATATATATATAATCTTTTTAGTGATACCAATTTAATAACTGTACAATTTTGTTCTTTAATTTAAAGAAATTTAAAAAATGAATAATTTACAACAATACTTTTCAATTTTAAAATGACGAACTAATTTCCTCATTTAATCACATTATTACTAATTTCCTTATTTTTATATAATCGCATATTTAATCACACGATCCCAGCATGGCGAAGTTCACGGATGAGAGGCTGCCGCATAAGTAGGCCATTACTCGCTCCCTTGGTGGATACAGTAACATTGGTGTGGCGCTTAGGGCCCATCTCCGATGACGGATCATACCCGATAAAATGGGGGGTCGTCGCATGAGCAGCTCGTAATGGGAGCTATTATGCGGGGACTACAGCGCCCGATGAAGTCGTGGCGGCCGGTCATTCAATGTAGACCCGATTGCCAAGGAAGGCTGGGGTGATGACTTTTTGTGATATTTAATCACATGACCTTTAACCATTGTTAACATTATGGGGAACAAAATTTCCTCTCTTTGATACATTTAACTACTCTAGCTCCAAAGTAGATTTTCACTCACCCGCAGTTTTTTCTTATACACTTCTTGAAATATATTTTTAAACTCAAGTTCATTAAATAAAGTGTTTTGTATTTCATCTGGTAAGTTTCATACAGTGAAATATTTTCTTTTTCGCCACTAATGATAATATTTTCTCTCTTCAGCTATAATGAGATAATTGACATATGTATTTTGTTTTTTCTTTTGCTATTGAATTAGATTCTTAGTTTCATTTTAATTTCGCAATTATTGTAATTCAGGTTTCTATTTTTTGACATCTTGACTAAGAAAAAAAAATAATAATGAACTTTTATTATCTTCACAAAATTTATTATTTGAAAAATTCTGGTACTTATCTCTTTTTATAAATGATATTTTCAACATTTTTCTTGAAATTGTTTTTCGAAATTTAGTTTACTTCAGGATTATCTCTTTTAGTTTTTCAAATCATCATATTCATTCATTCGATATGTAATAAGACGTTTAGATACTTTACAACTTTCCCTTCAGTTAAGTTTGCTGTTTAGTTTGGCCTTGCGGAGACGGTTAGCTCAATACAATTAACACTAAAATGTTTTATTTCGAAAGCAGGGAGAGAAAAATGTAAATTAATTTCACATATATTTCAATTTTCATTAAAATAGCATTTTTCAATCTTATCCAGCAATAAAGGTAAAATTTTAAATAGTTATTTATACCGTATTAATTGTTTAGCAGTCATTCCAAGCAAACAAGCTGGTCTCTAAAGACGGTTAGTTAGAAATATATTATAAACAGAAGTTACCATAAGCAGAACAATGGTTTACAAAGTAAACTTGCTGATGTGGCTGATCAACAGATTCATAGATGATACTCTGATCTAGAAAAAGTAATTTCATATTAATAAAATTTGAATTCAGCTCATATATACTGAACTCTTAATTTCAGCTCTAATTTCTTTTATTTCTAATTAGTAATTTATGTACTATACATTGTTCGAAGCGAATAAATTCTCTTTTTTATTATTCATCACACAAAAGCCAAAGTTCAATCGCTGCAATAAACAATAAGATATAGATTTTGTTTTATTTTCTGTGTTTTAGAAAATATATGCAATTTCTAATTTTTTTGATGATACATTTATTTTTTGTCAGTATTTTTCATGAATATAGTTCATTAAAGTATTTTTTAAGAATACGTAATTTTTATTAAACCTATTTAATAAATCATAAAATATACGAAGTATGTGTATAAAAATATTTGCAGGAATGTAGTTTTTAGGGAAGTAGAAGGGATGAAAAATTAATGTAAATGTGTCACGTAAGGGGGGCGCAGCTTTGCCAGTTCCGCCAAGGGCGCAGGCTCACCTCGGTACGGCCCTGTCCCAACCACCCTGATATCGGGGTTCCATAATCCTAATGTTTTGATACAATTTTCCCCCTTGTTTTTCGCTACCCTCCCCCTTTCCCCCAAGACGTTTCGAAAAAAAGTATGAATGTAAGAAGTGCATTCTGAGCGACATTCGGCACCCCAAGGCTTGGTAGGACTTAAAAAGCTCTTCATTGCGATTACATTATTTTCATCTTTTTTGTTTCCTAAAAATCCTTTCACCACCTTCACAAACGATTTCCAAGTTGCTGATTCCTTTTGATTAAACTTACTTTCATAAACAGGGTCACAAATCGATTTTCTAATTTGAAGGGGTCCAAAAATATACTTTCTTTAAATTTGGCTTCACTTAATTGGGGAAAATGCCATCTTAAATATTTAAATACTCCATCTTCTTTGTCCAAGGCCTTCACAAAATTTTTTATCAATCCTAATTAAATGTGAAGGGGAGGAAAAAGAATTTTTCCGATACAGCAAGAGGGGTATACTTTACATTACTAGTTCCAGGCTGAACAGACATTTTGTTTGGCCATTCATTTTTTTTTTACAAATTGCTGATCTGTTACTCTGATATCCCACAGGCATGAAAAACAATAACGCTTTGTAAATCCACCTAGAAGACCCATTAAACGAAAAAGAATATGGAGGCCTTCCTAGGAGCGCGCCATTTTGTTTTTTTTTTCTCTTGACCGAATCAGATCGGCAATAATTTAGCTCGTCTTTTGACGGCAATTTTCATCTCTTTTTTGATTACGGATTGAAAAGAACTTTGGATTGAATAGGGGATAATAGCCTTTGGTGCTGAAAATCCCAAAAAAAACCCCAATAAAACAGAAAAACAGACCCATTAATATAGCTATAACCTATAAATCCCCATAAATGTGCCAAATGAATTGTTTATATTTAATTGCATTTAGAATTTTCTCCATGTCAGCATACGTTTCCTCCATCGAAGCTGAATAAACAAAAGGTATAGATGGATTTTTTTATATCCATTGTGGAGTAATAAAGTTTTTAAGCTGCAGTTAGATTAATCAATAAAAAAGTACCATTCTGAAGATTCATGCTCGATTTGCAGTTCCTTCATTATTCCATCTATGTCAAAACAAACACATAAAGAACCTTCCATTCTGTAAGACGCTGAGTATATCACACTTCTTTTTCAGAAATATATAATGTTTGTTCCACCTGCCAACAGATTCCACTCTTGCAATCTGGAGCCGGAAAGTTCCGACTGTTGTTTTGATAGGCTCAGTTCACGCACCAAATCATTAAATTCGTTTTGACGAATAAAATGGGGTGCAGTCGAAGTCTCTGGTCTAAAAGTAGGGTCGCAAGTCTTTTCAGATATGTATCTATATTTTCATCGAATATGTCTTAAATGTCACTCATTTATAGAATGTTATTATCTAGACAGCCAATGACATAGAGCTTTTTTTGCCTTTTATCCACTGAACAAGAGTCACATTGTACTTACGAAACTTTGAGGAGCCCAACTATTATCTTAATCGCCAACTTTGCAACCAAAATACACAAAATAAGCTTTTTCCAATCTCTTGTGTTAAATGTCTACCCTGTGATTTTAATATAAATCTTCCACAACATAAAATTTATCGGGCTGAGTTTTGTAGATCTACGCTGAAAACTTGCCATTTTCCAAAATAAATTGCAAATATAAACACATAAGCACACTAACCAAAGAACGTCTCTTTACTGGAATGCCGGCAAAAACCGAATAAGCTAGGGGTTCAATGTTGCCAAACAATGTTCCCAGAAGGAAGGGTTGCCAGAAGGTAGTGTTACCAAATGTGGTATTGTGAAAATCATAAAAAAATTAGTGGATGGTACCATTTTCTGATAGGAGGAATAACGGTAGATTGATGCGCGGGAACATAGATACAGTTCTTAAATTCTGATGATTGGAATGGCTCAAGATGTTCACATCCCCTCATATATATGCCACTGTAAACCTTAGCACACGGTATATTTTTCGACCTGTTAAGTGAAAAGTTACTTTACAAATGAATCAAACCTCTAATCTCCTCGTCTAAGTGAATTTTACTCTAAGTATGTATTGTGTGATTTCTTTAACTATTTACGTTTTCCTGCCAGGGAATCTACTCCAAAGGTAGGAAAAACATTTATTTTTCTGAACTATATTAATTTTTGAGGTTGTTTAGCATTGATTTTGCGTGACCACTTGTTTTAAGTAAAAAACGATCTTGGGGCAGATTGATACAATTGACTCCGGAGCACATTGATACGAGTCTTCTGTGTGTATCAATGTGCCTTAACAACAACTATTTTGCAAAATCGTCTTCAGAAATAAAATTTTAAAAAACGTAAAAATGAACTATCTAAGAGAAACACGTAATTAAGTATTGTTTTAAACAATGGAAAAAGTTTGAATTTCATTGCAAAATGAAAAGTATTGTTGTAAATCAAGCTTACAACCAAAGTAAAGTTGTAAATTAAGTTTACAAATAAGTTTAAATATTTTTACGAATTTATTAAAATTGTAGAAAAAAATTGTACAGAAACTTAATTAATATCATCAAAAAAATAATTTTTTGCATTTTCAGATGGAGTAAAAATTTTTTTTGTTCTAGATTATTTTCGTAAGTTATCAAGGAAGAAGGCCAAAATTTCACTTAATTTTTAATTAAAATTTCCGAAAACTGCCTCGAAGTACTCATTCCCTCCCTCCAAAGTATTTTTACACACACACGCACACATTCTCCTTTATTATGTGTAGAGATAAATTATTTCCTGAGGCATCATTGTTTCATTTTTCCAGTCTCATTTAAAAAGTTGTATTTTGATTAAAATAAAAGTGTTTTACTTTGTTAAACTTTTAAACCTTGATTTGGAATACAAAGTTTATTAATGAAAAGCATTTTGTTTTGATCCTACAGCTATTAACCATCATTATTTTCGATATTTCCGTGTGTATCAATGTACCCCTAGTATGGGGCAGATTGATACTTATAAAGTGTAATAAGTATTTTATTATGTCATTTATTTCAAAACTCGATTGAAATCCTATATTAGATTAGCAAATGTATAAATTTAGCGTATTATTTCTAATTATTACCGTTGGTAAAATCATTTTTTAGCTTTCCAAAAAGAAAGTGTATCAATGCCCCCGCATTACCCCTACTCTAACACATAAATGGTACGTGGTGGAACTTTTTTGCTTGTAGATATTAAAATAACTATCGGAATTAATAATAAAAATAATAATTTGACCGTTATTACCGAACCACTGCAGACAAGTGTGTATTTAGAAATTGACAGTAAATCAAATTAAATAATTTCATTATCATTCAATTGTCAGATCATTGTAATTCGTCATTTTTTCGTATAATTCTAAATATTAATTTTTAATGTTAAGTGGTTACAAAAAAAAAAAATACCCGTGAAAATACGAATTATGTTGGATGAATACAGTAAAACCTGTGTATAACGATACTGTCTATAACGATAAACCTGCTTATAACGATATTTTCTTTGGTCGCGGCGGATTTCCTATTTACTTTTTCAACCTGCCTATAACGATAATCACTTTTAAGACTCACCCGTCTATAACGATAATTTTACCTATTTAGGAAGCTGGTACAGCACAATTCCGATTTTTACACCCCTTGGAAAACGACACCCTATAGTTAAGAATGTGAGATACAAGGGAAATCGGAGGAAGAGGGCTAGAAACCGGAGCCTGTTGGAACAGGAGAATCCGCGGTGGGTGAGGCTAGCGATTGGAATGTACACATATGTTTGTTGCCTCTGACTCCTGGTCATTCGCATTTAGAACTTCGAACTAACTGACCACTTCCTCCTTGAAATTCGCCTTTGATATATTAACGCCTTGAATCTAGCATGACGAGGCGCAAAACATAGACATTTGAAGAAAAGCTACAAATAATTTCGGAAATCGATCAAAAATTAAAGCAAGTTGGTGCTGCTTAAAAATGGCGGGATTTTTGAATCGACGATAGCTACTTTCTTGTTAAAATAAGAAAAGACGTTCAAGATGCTGTGGAAAAAAAGTAAAAGCTAATGAAAACTATTTAAAGATGCCGTAAATGACGATGCTGACAAAGTTCAAAGTTTTCAACTAAAATTTTCATTTAAAAATATTAAATGTAAAGTTTTATACCGGTATGTAAAATTGTATATTTTGTATGTTTATAAAATATAATTTTATATCAGCTATCATTTGTAAGATGAATCAATAAGTGTAATAAAATATGTTATTGTATTATTACATGCACAAGCACATAAACATTGGTCGCAAAAATTGTCAAACTGTCTATAACGATAACCTATTTATAACAATATATTTTCTAGGTCCCTACAATATCGTATAGACAGGTATTACTGTATCTTTCAGAACAAAATCGGTTGTCAAGAAAAGAAAGAGAGCATAAAAAGCCTGTCATGCTATTTATTATAAACATGGCTTCATTTCTTTAGAATTAAATCACATTATTTCGGTTCCATTTATTATTAAAAATTATATATGCTGTCTTAGAGAAGATAAATGATGATGGATTTTCCACAAATTGAATTTTGATTTAAATCTTCGAATAGTTATATTGGATTGTATAAAGATTGCATGTGCTGAATTCCCATACATACTTATAAATTAAGTACATTATTTAAATTCCAGTAATTTAGGCATTATTAATAACAATAAATATTATTGCAATAATTACTAAAATATATTACAATAATTGCAATAAATATGATTACAACAGTACAATTACAATAAATTTTATTGACGCATCTGCACGATAAACGAAACATAAAGATATCCGGATGTTTTAAATCATATATTGTATTTCAAGTGACATGATGTTAGAATTTTAATGTTTATGCAAATAATGTGATTAACGTAATAATAGTTATTGTTATTTATAATGCCTAATTTACTGCAATTTAAATCATGTAAGTACTTAATTTATAAGTATGCACTGGTATTCAGCATATTCAACCTTTATAGAATTCAATCTAACTATTCGAAGATTCAAATCAAAATTCAGTTTGTGGAAAAACTCTCAACATTTAGCTGCTCTTAGAAACTGAAATTCAGCTTCTGCAATGTCGATATCTTTCTGAATCACAGCGGTATTGAATTTGAATTTTTATATAAGCCTGCCTATATATATGGCTTTGAAATTATGAACGAAAAATTATGTTTCGCACACGCGCAGTTAAAAATTATTTACTACAAATGCTAAAATTTCCTCGAATATTCAAAGTATTCACTTCGCATTTTAATATAATGCTCTTCTGGCATCACATATTGAAATTTTTTTTATATAGAAATGAACCACCATTTCATACCCAGATTGTATGCCATAAAAAGTCACTAAATAGATATCAGAACTACTTCAATTTTTACAGCAGACGGTAATAACAGTAATTTAGCTTACGTTGTATTTATGAAAACAAATGTTTAAATCATTACAACGTGCCATTTTAATAAAGTAAAGCATGCTTTTAACCATTTACAGTAAATAATGAAAGGAATTAAATGAAAATGATAAATTAAAACACAAAATAAATTTGATAGGTTGAATTATGTAAACACATCTGTTTACAAACTTTTTCAGGAATTATTCATTGTATTCCTAAATAATCTTGCCATAAAAATTATGATCCTATTTTCCTCACTTTATCTACACAACATATTCCCAAACAATTTAAATGCCAATAATTAATGTATTTTTTGCAAGTTGATCCCACATGCTTACGGATGATTTCATAGTTGTTCAAGAAGATCTGATGGGAATAATTAGAGGAGGAGATGAATGCACGAAAGTTATTAATCTATCTTTCCACTTCTGATTCCAGAATTGGATATTAAATCAAGATAGCTCTCTTAATTATTTTCAGCAATTAGAAATTAGCAAAAATTGACAAACATGTATTTAAATTGTCTCCAAAATCACCAAAATTTTCAAATTCCAATATTTTACATTGCGAATGCGATATCATTCCTTATATTTTATTATATTTTACAGTGCGACATCATTTCCAATATTTTACAATGCGACAGCATTCCTAATGTTTTACAATGTGACATCTTTCCGCAGGGCCGGCCCGAGGGGGTCTCAAACGGTGCGAGTGCACAAGGCCCCGCGTTTTGAAAGCCCCGCGTCAGTGACTGATTTTCCAAAATGAAAATGGGTTGCATCGATTTATTTAACGAAATCAAAATTTGTCTTTGAGGTGTGCCTTCTAGGATCACAAAATTACAACGTTTAATTAAAAATAATTTGAATTGTATCCAATTTGTTACTTTCCTGAAAATTATATAGACCTTACCAATTACGTCGTATCTACAGAAACAGCTTTCTCAAGATTGAAAATAATAAAAAAATTACTTGAATTTTAGCATTAGTTAAGAAAGATTTACTTCCTCAGCCATTTTATCTGTCGAATCCGAATTAGCAAAAAAAAAACTAATTTATGATATTATCAACGAATTTGCTATAAACCATATAAGAAAATTAAACAAAAATCGCCTGTTGTAACCTTATTTTAGTAAGTGGCATACCAAATTGTATTTTGTAAGTTTATGAAGTAATGATTTTTTTATTTGATTTATTAACGATTTTTTGTATGATTGAATGTGTGAGTTAACTTTATAAAAATAATAAAAATAATTTAATTATTCATCATATTTCCTCAAGTCCTTACTATACCAATTCATGCAATGTAATAAATAGTAAAATACAATAAATCATTATTCTTTTCCACGAAATTTGTTTCAAGGACCCGCAATTCAACTTCGCACCAGGCCCCGCTTTTTTTCGGACTGGCACTGTCTTTCTGAATATCTTGCAACGAGATCTCGTTTCCAGTATTTTACGATGTGATCCCTTTCTCAATATTTTGCAAAGTGATTTTATTTCCTAAAATTAATTATGCAACCACTAAGAATTTCTGAAAAAATTTAATTGAAATTCTAAATATTTTAATACATGGCTTCTGTAATTTTTTTCCCTCTCGACACCTTTTCGAATGGAAAAAATCAACGCCACCTAGCATCCATCAGAAAAATTAGCTGCGACTCCAATATTCGACAATAAAAAAGGAAATGAAACATTAAAGATTAACTGAAGTGAATATTCATTAAAAATAACTATTTAGCAAATTTTAATGAAATCTTTTGAGTCAAGATAATTTTCTTAATTATTTTTCTTAGAATGTCAAAAAAAATCTGAAACAAGAAGGTAATTGCAGGATTTTCAAGACCCCAATATTATTTTTGAGAACCCCTGTTGTAATACAAAATTCGATTAAATGTCACAAACTGTACTTTTCCCCCTCACTTCTTCGATGAAAGAATTAATGCGTTCAATTAAAATACACCAATGAAAACTTTTTAACGTTTCTAGTTCGTAACTCTTAACTTTTTTAAAAAAACGTCTAATTCAGTAAGTAGAACTTGGCTAATTCGAAGCTGACAGGGTCAAAATGAAAATTCGAACTAAGAAAAAATAGATCTAAAAAGGAATGCAACAATTTTTAAGTTAACAGTGGTAGTAAAGATTTATTTTTAATATTTGACAGTTTTAGTTAATACATAATAAATAAATAAGCAGCTACAATTTAATAAATAAGGTGATAATAATTATAGTTTTTAAAAAATAAATTTTAAAATTATATTTTTAATAAATCAGTAACTTTAAAAAATTAACGGTATACAGCACTTTAATACAACAATGGTACAATAAAACTTGAAAATAAAGAATACAAATCGCTTTCATTGCTTGTTTAATTAAATCGTTAATTACAGAAACCACATGAGTCATTTTTTCCAAGATTGTGTTTATGCTGTGATCACATTCTAAAGGAGTAGTTACAATGAGTGATGAAATGACAAGAGTCAAGTAAAGTCATATTATAAGGTATAAAATCTTCCTGGTAAAAAAAAATTAATCATTGATTTAAAAAAATTAATCATTTATATTTTCTAGCTCCCAGACTCGTGGGATTTCTGCAATCAACGATTCAATCGAATGAATTGCCACGTAAAATAAAATAGACACGGTGGACATAAAGTATGGGCATATTGAACTAATAAAAAGCAATCAGGATATTTTAAAAAGTAAAATTCTAGTTTTGAGTTCGAATAAACCAAAATAAATTTCACTTCAGAATTATTTTAACGTTAGGTTAATAGAGAATTAAAGGGTACAGGAAAAAAAAATGTCGAATTAAAAACGTTCGAATCAGCCAAATTTAACTGTACAAAAAAATATCGAAAATCTGTATTTATGGATATGGGTTCGATTTAACCAAAGTAAATTTCAATTCAGAGTTATTTTAACTTTAGGTTAATAAGGAATTAAAGGGTACAGGAAAAAAATGTCGAATTAAAAAGTTCGAATTAGCCAAGTTCAACTGTACAATAAATATCGAAATATTCTTTTATCGAAAATCTGTATTTATGGATAATTCGGAAGGGATTAAAAGCCAGTTTCTCTTCCACGTATCGTTCGATCAACAGTGGACCCCCTATGTAGAGAATGCCGACAGTCTTCTTGCCTAGGGTTAAACGCATTGAGGGAAACAGGAATGGTTTCTACAACCGTGAGCAGTGGTTCTTATCTAGAAGGCTGGGGCAAACAAATTGGTCGTTACCACACGGGGGAGAAGACGGTCTTTTGTGAATCAGGTTTTATGAGTGTAGGGTTATCTTATCCCCTGACCTTGGAAGTTGTTACTTTCTGCGATGGTGTCAACAGAAGTCGTG
Organism: Araneus ventricosus; assembly: GCA_013235015.1. Classification (NCBI taxonomy): domain Eukaryota; kingdom Metazoa; phylum Arthropoda; class Arachnida; order Araneae; family Araneidae; genus Araneus; species Araneus ventricosus. Next base: position 1,171,720 of record BGPR01000076.1, read on the forward strand.
TATCCACACGTTTTTTGCCATACAAATAGATAGCTCCGAATCTTCTTTCGTTTTCTTGTTTGTGCTACTGAACAGGAGTTCAACTAAGGCTATGATTTTTCCAAGGCCTGATGAGAATGAGGTAAGGTCCTCTCGTTATTTTGGAAATAAGGGGATTTCAAAGAGGGCATTTCATTTTTGTGTATGCTTTTTAAGTATGTACTTGAGAAACAAAAATGGCATTAAAATGGTTTTTTGTTGACATTTTTTTAAAGTAAGCATAGAGCGTTTAAGATTTTATTTCTTTGCCTAATATTTTGTGCAGACTAATAAATCATATATGTATTCTATTCACTTCAAACTGTAACGTTTACTCAAAGTTTGAATTTTTATCCAATACTTTTAATCTAAACTCCTAGCTAGGGCTATTTTTTCATATAAAAAGAAGCTTTGAGATGCTAATTTTTGCAAATTGCTCTGATCTATTCACTTTTATCTTGCAACATAAAATTGCCTTTAAATGCCAATGAAAATATAAAATACATCCCAAACGTAATTCTGATGTACTTCTTTCATTTGTCTTTAGAAATATTCACCCATTTTTTTTAATATTTTGATTATGTCATCTTAAATCTTACAGATATTAACAAAATATCGTTTGAGTTTAAAAAACCTAAATAATAATAAATCTTAAAAAAAACAAAATTTAAATTTGAATCTGAATTCTTTTTCTGACATACAGAATATTTAAAATTGAAGTATCGCTGTTCAGATCACTATAGATAGGGTTGTTGGTACGCATTCGGATTTCAAGCTCACGTCCGGACTAGTGTCCGGATTTCCGCCAGTGAATGCGTCGAGAGAAATTTAAATGTAATTGAGAAAATCTGACGTATTAGAAAAGGCTGACGTCATTCTGCCTATGAAATAAAATCATTGTTTACACTGTTTACATCCATGGTTGATCAGCCCATTACCCAGGCCCCAGTTCAAACTGAAAATTAAAAGCTTTGGCAGTTTTTTTTTAATTCTGCATTTTATTACTATAATTTTGCATTACCAAACATTAATAAAAATTATATATCCTTTTCATTCTGACGTCTTAATTTTTTTTTCACTTCCTCAAACTCTGTACTAGTATTATGAAAGAGGGTCGTAGACAGCATTTAGAGTTTTATACTATACTTTAACCCCCCTCCAAAACCTTTCAAACCCCCCTCCGGGGTGTCCGGATTTTAAATAAAAGAATTATGGTAACCCTAACTATAGATCAAAGAGAGTGGTCGTAAGAACACCAAAAATCGTTGGTACGCATTTGGAACATGGGAAAACGTATAATGCGCACTAAAAAAAGATTCCAAGAAGATATTTGGTTAAAGGGACTTTTTTGTACCTTAGAATTATTTAACTTGTATTCTAATTAACTCTCTAACTGTCGAATCTTTTTAAATCGCTAATTAGATTCAACGTTCGCAAACGTGTTCAAATACTGTTGAACGAAGCGTATTTGATTTACGCGCAAGATTTTATTAGTATAATACGATTGAAAGCTCTAATAGTTCGAAGTAAACACAGTAGCTTGCGAAAATCGCAGGATGCAGCAGAAAATTGACTTACTTCCAACCCGCGGAAATCGCGGGATAAGCAGTCAGAGGGTTAAGTGTTAGTACTAATGCCATTTATTTAGAAAAGTCTCAAATAATCAAAAAATAACCACTAATAACCAGTAACACGCATAATTTCCTGTTTCCCAACTCGCGCTCGTTTTGTCATCTTTTCTAAATTCTCAGTTTTATTTTTTACATAGTTAGAAGATTTTAATGCAATTAAGTAAAAGTTGTTCCAAAATATTTTTAAATAATATATCTTTGATCCTTTAAAACTTTATTGTTTTAATAAAAGTTCCATTTCGAAAAGAATTAACAGTGTCAAATATTATAAGCAGAGCCAAATAATCATTTCATCTCAATTAATATCGAACAAAATTTGAAACGAACAAATGAATTCAATTATTGTTGACAATTGTCCTCTATTCCTTTCTTTCACGGATAAAATATTGTAGATGAAGTCTATAATATTTTATCTGTGTAATTTCAGGTAACTTTTAACAATTTTGATGCAAAATATTCTGTAAAATAACAAAGCCAAGCAGTTTGCATTTTGATGGCCAATATGAAATTTTAATGGTTTAATTTTCTATCAAGTAATCTCGATTACAGAATAAAAGTTTAAAAGAATCTCTAGATCCAAATACTTGGAGGCCTCTTTCAATACTGCCTGTAAATTTCTGTAAATAGTCTCAAAAATTATTTTAATGAATTATCTATTTTTGATTCTAGGAAAGCAAGTACCCTATCTTGCTTTTTTATTTATCTCTATTTTGAAGTTTTAATTTTATCTCGAATGAATGTAAACAGAATTTAAAATAGATTAAGAAGTCCAACTGTTGGAAAGCTCAGTATTTGTTCCCTCAGTTCTGCTTAGGAAATTTCAGAGGTTCAATTATTTCTCAAGTTATCTAGAAGAAAATTTTCTTGAAAGCTCTGTAGTAAATCGAAATATTTGAGATAATATTCGGTATTAGGAAAAAGTTTTATTTTTCTTAACCAATCAGGTCTGAGGAAATTTACCGGTGGACAACAAAAAATCGGAACTAGGGAAATTTTGCTCCACTATATGGGAAACCAGAGATGCTTCTTTCGCGTTCAGTTAATTCTTCCTAGTTTTTAGAATTCCATCTCAGAAACGACGATATATGCATCTTATTATTTGTTTAGGATAGTTTTTTAATATTCAGTCCGTATATGGATTTATTTCGTACTAATATGATCTGATGAAACTGCCCTTTAAATTAAAATTTCCTGGGAGGTTGCATGGTTAGAAAGACTTTAATTCACATGAATTTGTTCATTTCAATATCATTTGAAGTAGAGAGCAATTCATAATAGGACGTTTCCTTAGGGAAAAAGTTTTGCTTTCTGCAATTTTTGAAAAACGTAATTGATAAGATAATGCATTACTTCGTCAAATTTTCTTTACTATGACAATAAGATAATACATTAATCACCTCGTAAAACTTCCAATACTAAGACAATAATTCTTTACCTCGTAGAATTTTCATTACCATGTCAATAAAATAATGCATTATCTCGTAAAATGTTTAAATAAGGCTGCTATCCGCTTGCCTGTTACCAAGGGGTCTATTATGGTACCCCCGGTTGGGTTGGGTTGGGTTGGGTTCCGTTGTTAACGCGCGGAACCCAGTTCCCAACCCAACCGGGGGTACCAGAATAGACCCCCAAATATCATGCAATCCTAAACATGAAACCCAGAAACTAAATGAAATTACTCGCGAATAAAACTTTCAGCAAAATCTTAGTTAATAAAAATTGGCATTATAGTTCCGACGTACCAAATTTTAAAACTGCTTCTGAAATCCGTTGAAAATTGTTGAGCAACAAGACTTCCAAAAATCTTCCCAATAATATGAGAAATCGAATTCCCCGCAAAATTCTAAAAAGGCGATGGGTTTCTTATTTTTATCTGAAGATGAGTTTACATTCGTCTTCAGCCCTTTGGAAATTAGATCATCAGTAAGAGATGAAAAGAAATTGTCTGCCTACTGAAATTTTTTTCTTAGTGTAATAAGCTACTCTTGGCTGTTGAAACCTAGGTCGTTACAATGCGAAATAATTCCGATGAATTTCTATTCTACGTATAAATTAATCTGCCAATGATTCAATTTAGAACCATTTTACATCGATCTATTTCACATTTTGGTTTCTCAAAAAGATTATTCGTGTTTGAAAACTGCTAGTTGGCTGATATTTTGATGAAAAATTATTGGATTTTCAGTTTGGTTGGTTTCATAATTCAAGCAAGCAGCCCTTGAACAAGTTACTTAAAGAGGTTTTCTGTAAAATGTATTTTCACTGAAGTTAAGCGATATAAAAGATCTCACGTCATCAATTGTGAGGAACAGTTGTTTTCCAGAAAGACGATTCAGTTTTAAAACTTCTTGTATCTGACTCTTGTTTATAGTGTACACACAGTAATTGAGAGAGAAGTTAAATGATGTGTCATTAGTCACGCGGTAAACGTCACTGCTCATGTCATGTAATATCTAACACGTTATCTTATTATATCCTATGACTAATACGACAAGCAACAAAAGTAAGATGAGCAATAAATTTTAAAATTGCCTGCCTTTGAGGACGAGTGTCGGCAAATAACCGCCCAAATCTAGTAATGCATAAGTATCGTAAATTACACATGTTTTCTTGAACTTTGACCAAAAATTTTGTTGAATTTTAATAAAGTTTCAGTTTTTATAACGCAAACCTTCAACGTACCTCTAGTCCAAAGCGACGCTCGTTCTCTAGCTGGTTCCATCCGCAAAGGGTTAAACTGGCTCGCAGGACCACTGAGAGAGGGACAAAGTCCCCGGTGGCCCGTCGGCTCGGGATAGGAAAAATGTACAGTCGGACCTCTATTTAACGAAGTCGCTAAATCCCGAAAAAAAGTTCGTTATATGAAAAATTCGTTAAATAGAGATTCACCTATTAAAATATTTTAAACTACACAAAACAGATTTTAAATTCATAAACACAAAATGTTATTAAAAAAAGTAATTAATCACACCTTTATTTTGTAAATTAATATCTATTTGTTTCATATATCTTACCCATCAAAAAGAAATCTGCAAGGAAAACAAAAATAAGACAAAACATTGTCCGAGAATACACTGTATCTTTAATTTTAGAAAAATAATTTTATATTAAAATTAATGAATTTTAGCATTTCATCATAAGAGAGTTTGTTAATTTCGGCATCATGATCATTTCCATCTTCGTCTTCATTGCAATTCATCGTCGTATTGTTTTTATTTTTCACACTGTCCACTTCAAAACTGCTTTTAAACGTTTTGAACAAGAATTCGATGGATCATAATTTTGTATCTTATCACGATTTTTTATTATGGTTGATAAGCTGTTTGGATCAATACCAAATTTTAAAGCAATATCCTTTTTCTTTACACCTTTATCCACCTCATGAAGAATTAATTATTTTTCTTTGATGCTCAAGCACTATCGCTTTGACATTTTCCAGCTTCAAGGTCATTGATCACCATAAAATGTGTTAAAAGAAAGAATAAGTTTGAAATGCTTTGAGAAATAGGGTGAAAAAATATTCGATCACTAGAAAAAGTTCGTTAAATAGAGAATGCACTTCGCTATTTGGAGGTTATTTTCCGAAGATATTCGCAAAATGTTCTTGGTTCAAAGGAAAAGTTCGCAAAATAGAGAAATTCGTAAAATACAGGTTCGTTAAATAGAGGTCCGACTGTATTTTATTATTTTTAAGAGTTTTATTTTTGTCCATGACATATGGGGGCCAGTATTTCTTGAATTACATTTATTTTCTCTGAATATAAACTCACACATTCCCACTAATTACAAAAGGTAGCTAGAAGTCGGATTTTCGTAACAATACATTACGTGACCAGGCAATTAGAAGAACTTCCATCCGCTGATTAGTGACCTAAGTCATAATTCGCAAGGGGAGGGAAGGACGGGAGAAGGTCAGATTTCAAGTGGCGACACGCAGGGATACACCCCAACCTATTAATCGCTCAATGAAAATTCAATTGCACTGTCGTATGGCCGTTGCTCATCGGGCCTTGTTTATCTACCGTTTGTAGGTGTTTTGTTTTTATTGTGGTGGGTCCGCATCCAGTACTTTGTCCCGGGGCCCTGCTGGCGCGGCGCACATGACGCGTACTTGTATTACGTGAGCATGAATTTATCACATTTCGTTTACTAGTAAACGATGGAAGTTTTTAAGTCAAATATTTAGCTGCCGTAGATAACTAATACAAACACAGAATTCAGTAGAAACAAAATTTTTAGTAAACACATTTTTTGCGAGAAAAGGTTGCTTTACACCAAAACGAATATACTAGAAGGCTATTCTTATGAAGTTGATTGATTGATTGATTTGAGGGTTTTTTTTTTTATTTTTAGCTGCAAAGCCTATCATTCCCGTATTCACAAAAGGCTCAAATTTTAAAATGTCAAAAAACTTTAGGTTCTGGAGGAAAATTTGAAGGTTCTGTTTATTTTCAAAGACTTTGCTTGTGAGTTCCTTAATTCTAAAGGTTACTGAAGAAACAAGTCCAAGTTTGCTCCAAAGATGACCACGAATGGTTGAATACCTAGAGCAGTGAAGTAAAATATGATCCAGATTGTTCATAATGTTGCATGCATTACTCATTGGATTGTCTGAAAGAAAAAATTAAATTAAATTTATTCAAATGGCCTGGGGTTATTAATGTTTTACTAAAAATTCTGGCGCAGATTATGTCTTCTCTTCTGTTCTTTTTCCATTTGAAGATAGATCTGATGTCTGGGATTTCTCCAAGTTCTTCATAATATTTACTATCTCTGTAATTTCCTAAAGTTCTTTTTTTAGAGTTGAGATTCATATGGGAAAGAATATCCTCTGATGCAATCCAGTTAATGTATGGACTATGTTCGGTAACTAATTTTGCGATAAAATCCGCATTTTCATTCCATACTTATGAAGTTATGCCTAACCTGGTGGAGGCTACCGGTTTTATTTTGTAAACAAACCGATTGTTGCCATCGGCAAAAGAGAAGTTACCCCAATTTTTGCGCCACGTACCTTAGAGTTTTATATATAGAGATGCTGCAAGTCAATTATTTATTATCAATGTTACAATAGTCGTAATTGTGATTAATAATAAAATATAATTATTAAAATAAAAAAATAAAACATTTAAAACATTCTAAACATGCAAATTATCGTATTTCTTTCGTCAAACAGTATGCTGGGATTTCAAATATCTTGTAATATATTTAACTTCCATGTGTAATGAACTTAAAATATATACGTCATAAAAAATAAGAACAATATATAGTTTCTAATGAAATTTCTATTGCTGCTTTTCTCGAGAAAGTTTGTCAAAATTCGATGAATAAGTCCACCGCAAGATGACTTTCACGCAGGAAGAGGGTTTCGACGGAGAAGCACATGAAAATCTGATGACGCAACATTTTCATTTGGTTTCGCGACATTGAGTGAGCGTGATTTTTGCAATTCGCAGTTTTGGGGATCAATCGGTATTATCAAATGAAAGGATTTAGAGCTAAACAGGAATAGTAAAGCGTACAAACAATTTTAATGAAATTTTGTTATAATTTTTTTCTTTCACTTAAATGTAACGTTTTATTTTGTTTACGTATATTATTTGTTAACTTAACCTTCCAGAGGGCGCGTGTATGCAAGAGATACTTATATTGTGCATCGTATTAGATATTTATATCGTTTTTTTATAAATTTAAGTGCAAATTTTATGTATAAAATCTTTGTTTACTATTAAGCTAATAAATACAGATAACATAAATAAAAGTTGCATTTATTTTTGTAAAACAACACGATATATATATGTAATAAGATGCACGATAAGTCGTAAAATTTGTGCAGGCGCGCCCGCTGGAAGGTTAAAAAGAGACCCAGTTATGCATTAAAAGAGCCACAGGTTGCTGACCATTAGCTTCGAGCAAAGAGAATAATGCTGGGGGATTAGAATTGAGCATCCAAAACTGAGTCACTAGAACTGAGTATCCAATATCGAGTGATTATAATTGAATATCTGTATTCATAGCAATGAGAAAGACGAAAAAAATTAGCGATCATCACGGTGATATAATTTCAGAACATGGAGAAACGAATGAAGCAAAAAAAGTTCCAAACATGAGATATTCCGGAAAAATCATTATTTATATATTATAATAAGTAAATAATAATTTTTATCTACCAAATTATTATAAATTAATTATATATAAATTTTAATAAATAATGAACAACATTTAGTTGCTAATTTATTATAAATTAATTAAAAGATATATAAATTAATAAAAGATTATAAACTAAGAAGCAGTCTCTAGAATACACATAATTCAACCGTCATCATATAATTCAACCACATTTATGATGTATATAAATTACGAATTGTGAGAGGTACAGAAGTCCAATAGATATTAACCCTCGTAACAGAGTCTCGGCTTCGGGACCTTATTTCATGGAAGAGCCGCCATGTTTACGGACCCGGCACACGTTTAATCCATCAAAAGTTAAACGACCTCATGCTGGTGTGGTGCAGAAGTTTGGAGTGAGGGGGCTCGACTCGAGTTTTGTTCTCGTCATCTGACCATGGCTCAGGGTTACGAATACGTCCCAAAATAGATCTCAAACAGCTTCAAAACGACGAACTTTACATTATCAACAGATAATGAAACTAAGCAAACGAATAAGAATAGATATTGAAAATTGTTATTGACAGTCAAATGTCTAGATTTTGATTAATCTTTTAATACGAGGGTAAGTCATTAAGTAAGTCTCAAAAGATAAGAAAAATAATTTACCGTGACGATATTATTTTACGATAAGAAAACAATTTTATTTTTCAACATTATCTCCACCAATGTTGATGCACTTATCCCATCGTTTTACCAGCGCCCCAATTCCAGCTGCATAAAATGCTTTGGGTTGCTATCTGATCCACAGTAAGACTTCGTGTTGAACGTCGTCGTCATCTCATCGTCATCGTCAGATGAAAATCGCTTGGGGCTAAGTCTGGACTGTAGGGTGGATACTGTAGCACTGACCAACGAGACTTAGCCCAAAGCGATTTTCATCTGTTTGGTCCACTAAAACAACATCTTGGAGGCAAACACTTTGCAGATGATGACGACGTTCAAACGAAGTCCTACTGTGGATGAGACAGCAACCCAAAGAATTTTATGCAGCTGGGATTGGGGCGCTGATAAAACGATGGTATAAGTGCATCAACATTGGTGGAGATTATGTTAAAAAATAGAATGGTTTCCAAGTGATTATCATGGTAAATTATTTTTTTCTTATCTTTTGTGACTTACTTAATGACTTACCCTCGTATAAGTACAAGTAAAATAAAAAAAATATATCTCTGGGTTTCTCTCTCTGCCAGTTCCTTCCCCGTGTTCCGAGATGTATATCACCAAGATTTAGCATTTTTATGGACACCAGTTTTTGTACAGTACTCTAAACAGGAATACTTTAACTCTAATCGCCCCTGTGGATTTTTTTCCCCGGTGAAATACTCAAGAATTTTCTTTATAAACAAAAACTATTGGATTTCTTGGCTGCCTCATCAATGCAGACGTCTGGTCGGGTAACCTTCGAGCTCAAAGTTTTAAGGGGTTATCTGTTTGCGAAATTACTGACTCAAAACTCGCTTACGGCGGAAAGTAAATAAGATATGTTGTAGCTATACAGAAGTTCTTAGACTATGTCTGGCAATTGTTAACCACGGAATTTCCACGATATGATTAGTCATCCTTTCTTACTCATTGTTCTTGTTTCCTTTTGATTTCGTTAAAGATAAATTTATCAAGATATGATACGAAATAAGTATAAAATCAATTATAAAGTTGCTGTTTCTGTAGTAATTGAAGAGATGCAAGAGAAAAGACTGTAGATTTCTGCTAGTTACCCTTCAAAGTTGCATGATGTACTTGA
>BGPR01000076.1:1181290-1194804 GCA_013235015.1 Araneus ventricosus
GCTCACAACTTGAGCTAATTTTGAATATAACCATGAAATCATTTTAGTATTAATGAACATTCAAATATTTCTTTTTGTAAACTTAAAATGTGTCTACGTATGACTAGATTTAGAGAAAAGGCTGTAGATTTCTGCTAGTTACCCTTCAAAGTTGCATGATGTACTTGACAATTGGTAATTAGCTAATCTCATATTTAAACGGACTCTCTGTTTCTGCAAGTTAAATCATAAACTTAATGAAAAAAAAATGTGTAAAAAAAGTTCATTTTAACAGTTCAAACCAGCGCTCACAACTTGGGCTAATTTTGAAATAACCAAGAAATCATTTTAGTATTAATGAATATTCAAATATTTCTTTTCGTAAACGTAAAACGTGTCTACGTATGGCTTCTCGAGTGAGAGGCTTTAAAATTTTCAGCTGAAAAGTCCTTAAACTATTTGTACTTTACTGTCTAATAGTCAAATACTTTCATGTCTAGTAACTTCTTTGCTTTCGTATTTGTAAATTTAATTCAATGCCATTTATAACCTTTTGTTGAACTACACAAAAGTTCATTCAAAATAATATGATTTCTTATTGCATAAGTAATTTTGAATTAAAATTATTTATCTGTGAACTTTTATGGGATGTGTTTATTCAGTTTACTTTATTGCCATTTACTGTTCGTGGCAGCAACGTTCAGTGTTTTGTTTTATCTAGTAAATGTTGTTTCTGAGCAGTTTTCCGCAACTTTTTTAATTTGGGATTTCCTAAAGTATTGTTTCTTCTTATGTTCATGTTTTGTTTGAGACTAATATCACAACATATTCAAAAAAGATCTTTCCTTAGAAATGAATTTCCCATTTTTATTTTATACTATAAGCATTTTGTATTTGTTTTTTGTATATTTGGTTTCTTCTGAGAATTGCCATGGCTGACTAAAGCGACGAACTGTTACTAGTTAAATTATTGATGTTCCTTTTATATTTATTTTTTATTATAAGCAACTGCTGATCTACTTTACTTGTTAATTTACGTTCATGGTTTTATATTTTTATGCTAAATTTGAGTTTTATTAAATTGAATTGGAAAAAATCACTGAATTGAATTCACAAGAAAGTTAGCAAAAATACTACATTAAAATAATCTATTACCCGAACCATCCAGTCTAGCAAATAGAATTTCATATACAGACAATCAAATGTTGCAAATCTCATACATCAGGGTCAAACCCCAAGAGAGTAAGTTGACTTCTAGGTGTGAAATTCTTAGTTGACTATAGTGCTTGTATGTGCTATAAGCATTCTTGGGGGAAAAAACATCAAAAGCCTCATCGCATATATTCATAAACTTGATTTTTAGAATTCGCAAATACTGGGAAACATCCTCAAGTATCGTCCTCGTCATCTGACCGCAGTTCCAAATTACGAAATCAGTCCCAAAATAACCTTCGTGTTATTTCCAAACGATAATATATCTAAATTAAACTTTTTACTCTGAGCTTTTCATCAATACTTTCTTAAACATAAAGTACAAAAAAATCTTTTTACAATTTTAAAATTCAGAATATTTTTTAAAGGGTATTCTTTTAATTTATTTCATAGGTTTCTAAAGAATATTTGGAAAAAATAAATAAAGAAGAAGCCGCGACTTCGGTAAATTTTATTCAATGCGGAAACATCTAAGAGCATTATACATTCGGTTTCAATTGTCTTTTTTTAATACTATAGATAACGTACAAAAGCCGATTACTTACTTTTTCATCTCTTGAATTAGGGCATTACTTACATATTCACCAACTCGCCGAGCAAGAAGAATCGGAAATAACCATTTGTAAGTAAAATTTACAAAGTTAGGTTTATGGCAGGTTTTTACTTTTTACACTACAGCTGAATTTTAGGAGTTTAAATGAGCGGCAAGGTTTTGTTTAACTGTTGTATTTTTTTGTCTTTGTATGATTCTTTTTAAATTTGAGGTTGGTGTCGCTTTTTCGGAATATCTTGTTCTATGGGTGGATGGATGAAAAACAAAAATGAACTGAAATATTTTCCGGCAATTATTATTCAATAGTTTTGTTCAGGGCATGTTTTGACTCTGATAAACCGTTTTTGGGTTATTTTTTTTCTTTTCGTCTTGCTAGTACTTTTTCAGCAAAATGTAGATTTTAATGTTGTTAAAGTAAGGTATCCGAACACGTTGAAAAGTCGATTTTCGACCAAAATTCCAATTTTTTAATTTTTGATGTTTTCGATAGTTCATTCATTTACCTTACTAAAACATATTTACTTTTGTCGGTACGTTAATTAGAAGAGGAGATATTAATTGTTTTATAACAAACCGAAAACCGGAAGTGGGCGTTTAATTAACCGAAAGTTGTCATTTAATGGGACAGATACCTGTCAAAAATTCTTTTAAACTGCATTTTTTCAAGTTAATATGATGTCAGAATATTTTTAGGAAATTTTTTTAAAATTTAGATACTTAATTTGAGCGCGTGGAAAAACTAAAATTTGATTTTTCTCAAAATTAGATTTTATGCATATTTTTCAAACTTCAAACATGATAACTCAAGATATTATCATTCGATTGTTCTGAAATTTTGTGAACACTTTCTTCAAATGTTCCTCTAGTGAATGCACTAGAATAACGTATATTGTAACAATATTTTTTTAATTATGGTCTTTTTTTGAAAAATGACATAGAAAATTTGCTGAAAATCTTATAATGATTGTTCGATTAGCTCTAAAATTTTTATTTATCCAAAGAATGTTAAGATTCTAGTACAAGCACTAGTCCATAGTATGTAGTTTATTTTAGTGTTTGTTTTATTTGAATTACTACAAAAGTTTGACCTGTAGCATGTTTGAAGTTTTTGGGAATTTCCTCTAAAAAGCAGCAGAAATTGAAGATTTTTGCAAATTTGTAATAATTTATACTCAAAAATCATACTCTAATATTAATCTTTATTAAATTCGAATCTACAAAACATATTTTGGTGTTTCTATTTCACAATTTAAAAAAAAAGTGCTCCGAACGTGTTCGGAACAAAAGACGATTAAAAAATAGGCCAAATATGCAATCACTAGTAATGTCTAATTTGAATAAATCTTGGAAAATCTGTACTTTTTAAACACTTTTATTTAACTTGACTTGTTTAATGTTTGTTAAGAGGGTATTTTGTAATAGATTTGTCACGCAGTTCCTGTTATGCTAAAGTTTTGTGTATTATCGATGACATTGTATTATTTTAATATTTTCATAACTTATTTGTCAATTAATTCATTAATTTAATTAAACTTTGATTCCATACTGTTGGCTCCATTTGGTATTCAATCTGAGAAATATTTGATTTCATTTCAAAAGCCCATAATATTCATAACAAGGAATTATAAATCGAAGACTAAAAAGTAGGAAGACATTAAAATGAAGAAATTTCTACTTTTTAGTACAATAATAAAACTGTGTTTTAAAAAACTGTTCTTAATAAATTTATTATCATAAGATTTGTTGCTCAGTAAAAAAAAAAAAATATTTGGAAACTATAGAAAATCGTTGGTAAATCTGATTGTCCTCCAAAAATTTTATTAACTATTTTCTCTTCTCTGAAGGAAAAGTTTTATAATAAATGGTACATTTTTTTATATTTAGCGATTCAATCTTCTTCATTTAACTTAGAAATATATTTAATTGTATAATATTTTTGCTTGATACTCTTTTACACTTAGTAATCATTGCATCTCAATTCATTCTCCATGTTAAGAGAAGAGTTGGTGATTATCATAGAAGAGAAAGGCTGTAAGTAATGTTTTAACAAAAGACTTTCCGACTACATCCGGGTTAGTCAAGATTTGAAACTCAAGCGAATTGTTTTTAATTATCTTAGAATTTAAATTCTTTCCAATACTGATATAAGTGCAATTAATTGAATTTTCACGAATAAAGCGTTCATGTTTTGGATGTTGAGAAGCTTTTAATAAATAAAATATCAATTCTTTCTTGCTTCAAATAGCACGTTACGAATTGACTACAGTACTCTCTTTTCTCCTTCATCATTTCTAAAGCCATACAAAAAATCAGCATTTGCATAATTTATGGACAAAAGATTTTTTTTTCTTATAAACTGCATGACAAAAAAAATTATCTTCACCTATGAAAATCTCGTCTCTAAGCATTTAATAAAGAATATTTCAGCATATTTTTTTATTGTATTCATCAAATATATCCGCTATTACAGTTGAGAAAACTAATTACTTTAGAGGTATTATTTTCAAAGAAGCATCTTAAACTTTTCTACTAGCAACCCCTTTTGGGGTGGGAAAACTTTTGCAACCCTGTTTCCGCCAGGAAAAAAAATGCCGCTGCCCTAATGTTGGAAAATAAGTAAGAAATAATTAAAATGATAGTTAATAAATGATAAAAGGGAAATCAATAAAAAATAATTATTTTGAAAATTGTAATGAAATATTTTAAATCAAGACTTTTCATCGCCATTTTAGTTTACAAATGTTGGAGAATCTGAACGAAAGGGGCCTGCGAAAAATTTCATGCTACCTAATATTTTTCTGCACGATCCCGCTTGGGGACGGGATCATAGATTAAGAGGCCTTCAATTACATCTAAAGGTTAATGAATAAAAAATAATATAAGCTATGATGATAAACATGAATATTTCTAATTGCAATAAGCATAACTGAACACAATAATAAAAAAATTTTAATTGACAAACGAATAAATGATAAATACTGTTCAGCAACGGATTCCGAGACTACCACTTTTGGACGATTTTACACAGGAAAGGGGTGTCAGGCAATGAGTCGTATGAGCGCATTTCCGGAGTTCTTTGTTAGATCACGCTCAGTAAAATGTAAACATCACCCTTCCATTTTTCACTTCCCCCCTATTTTGATGAAAATAACTCCGCCCGGGGCATGCGCAAAAGCGCGGAGGGTTTCCGAATCCGTTGCTAAACAATATAATACGTTACCGTTTTATCCTGAAATTTCCCACTTTGCCTGTGAAACACGACATTCGCAAGAACAGAAGAGCATCGATTATCCGGGGCTCTGTTAACCAAGCCGTAACAGAAAATCAAAATGTGTTTTTCATTTTTTTAATAAACGTATCTTTCAGAAAAATGCGTCAAAATTGACAATGCGACCGGTTTTCGTGGATTTTCATGGTGCGAAGGCTTGTTAAAGATCGTTATCGGGAGGTGATCTTTTATAACTCAAATTATTTAGAGAAAAAGAAATTAAAACACAGTTTCATTCTAAAGCACTTCGATAGTGATGTGAGCAATTTCCTTGCTTTTTCATAAAAAAAAGGCAATGTAAATGTATAGAAAAGTTTCACGCTGTTGAGCGGGGAGAAATATTCTTTGAGAACAAACAGCCTTAAAGGGGTCTATTCTGGTACCCCCGGTTGGGTTGGGAGTTGGGTTAGGTTCCGTTGTTAACGTGCGGAACCCAACCCAACCGGGGATACCAGAATAGACCCCTTAAAAGAATCATTGGGAAAATGCAACGGAAACCAAAAATCAGTAACATTCGCGAATCCTCTCATCAAAACTAAATAAAGTTTTAAAAATGCATGAAAGAAGTTTAATAACCAATAAAAGGGTTTGTTAACTAGTGGTAATTTTTGCGGACTTATTTTTATAATTTATATAAACAATTTTGGAAAACTTTGTCGAAAGAAAACAAGTCATGATTGAAAATTTAGTTTCTATCAATCGAGTTTTAGTCTCTATTAGCCGAAATTTTCTAAATGTAGAGATTTGGAATTCAGGGAATTCTATTTCTGGAACTTCACAATTGGATTAATTATTTTTGCAACAAGCATGTAACTTTCAACATATTGTATGCTATGCTCTCTTTTAATTGTTTAGAAATTGTATCTTGTATTGTGGTAATGTAAATTTCATTGAATTAATGGAGTTAAATTTTGGAAACTATAGTTAGATAATAGTCTAATTTTAGATATTTGTAACTGGAATAGTGCATGTAATGGATGCATGTAACTATTTAATAATATTGTAAAATTGTGTTATGGTGATCCGCATCTTATGTAACATATTCGGTGTTGAAGGACATGATCAGAGGACCACTCGTTATATAGGACATATCAAAATGGTGGACTAATGAGTTACAGTATTTTTAAAAAAAAGTTCCTTATGTGTTCCTGTCAGATGGTAGATGTAGGTTGTTGGCTCTGTATACTTTCAACTTCCAGAGTGGCACTTTTTAATTTCTAGTGAACGCGTTCTCATATTCTTGAGTCATGGTAGAGAGTCTTTGATAGTCATGATTGAGTCTGTGTAGAGCACTTTTTTTGCTGGTCAGATTTTTTCTTTTTTCTTCCGCATGCTTCAGCAGGTCGGAATTTCTTCTTGGTTAACCGAGTTTTTGATTATCCGAGCTGATTGGGACCGTAATCACCTCGATTATCCGAAGGGATGATCGATTATCCAAGTATAATCGATAGTCCCGAATCGTTCCTATTCATTCTAGTGTTTAAAGAAAAAATATTTGTAGCGTCATAGATAATTGCTAGTGCGTTCCCTTTTCTGAATTTCCAGTCTACTCGATTCAACTGATTCACATCGATCTCTCCTTTTTATAAAGGTCAAGGTGGCCTAATGGTAATGTATCGGATCCGGAGTCTGCCAGGTTTGAAACCCGATTCCACTAAAGATCTACCGTGTATGGGGACCTGTTGCACATTAAATTATACGTAGGAGATAAAACGTCCCTCCGCTGGTATGGCGCAGTAGTTTGGAGAGGGGTCTCGTCATCTGACCGCGGTTCAAAATTTCGAGGTCCGTCCCTAAATAGCCCTCGTGTTGCTTCAAAACGGGACGTTAATACAACTAACTTTTTGTAATTTAATCATTAATGAATTCAAAACTAAACAATGATTTGATAAGAATCGGAAATGGAAAGGAACGGTAATCAAAACTAACAGAATTTTTTCCAAACAAGATAAAAATTAGAACATTTCTTTGCAAACTTCCCTAAAGGAAAAGAAAAACATAATGGGCTATGGCAATAAAGGTAGTCATTTTAATTTCTATCTCTTATAATAGACTAACCTAAAACATCTCAATATATTCAATAATGAGAGAATTACATTTTATTTTTATATGATCTGTGATAAAAATTCAAGAAAGAAGGAATATGTATATATGGTAACTCACGAATTGTTATAGCAATGAAAGTGCTATAATGACCATTAAGCATTCTTCAATTATTAAAAATATAGAATTTAAAAAAAATTTGAAAAGTTTAAAATTGATAATTATTGTCTCTAGTTATAAGCATAAAAGTATACTAAAATGATTATGAATTCCCTTCAAAAAGTAGACCTTCACCTTTAACTCCTTACGAGTCGCATTTTCTTTGCTAATTAATAAGATGACTCCTCCTGTTTTGGAAAGGGGCTGTCGTTTTCATTCATCTAAGAAGGCATAGACTACTTGAGATTCTTATGGATTATACGTAATTTTTGTGTCAAATTAGAAAGCTAATTAATGATTAAATTTTAGTTTATAAGCCTAAAAATGAGAATTCAATGCACGCCAATATGACGGGCGAGACGGTTAAGGCATTTTGATCCAAGATTCGATAGTACATCGTTCTCGTTAGTGCGTCGTTTTGGAACTGTCACTGAAACGACGTAGTAAAGAGGTTTTATTGTATTTCTTTCTTTGAGTCATACACTGCGTGCAAGATATGTAATTCTATCGTAGAAAAAGATTTTTAAAAATCTGACCAGATTCTTCCAAAGGCAAAAAATTTCTTAATGCAATTATCACACGTGCACTTGTCATGGTTTGTAGACGAGACGGTTATTTTGATTGTGTAATAATCGAAATTACCAGATGTAAGCATTTTATTGTGTAAATAAAAATAGTAGTACTTTTTTAAATATATTGTTTTAAGCACATTAGGTTTATAAAACTGAGTTTTCTCATCTTGAAACGATGATTGATGTAGATATATCGAAAAAAAATGCAGAATTCTTTTATTGCATTGGGTTTTTTTAGTTTAGTTACTTTAGTTAGATACTTTCTTAAATCCCAAAGAGACAGTGTAGACTTATAGTATAATAAAAAGAGAAAATGCGCGCACAGTTTTCACTGAATTTCTTAAATGCACTACAATGTCTTCGCTCCTCTTCAAAGAAATTCCCATTCGTCAAAGCAAAGCAACTTCAACTCTGAAAATAATTAGACCAAAAATAAACTTAAGTTCCAAAAAACGTCACTAAATTGTTAAATTTAACTAGAAGTTCGTACGTTAACATCCGACTCCTGAAATTTTCCTGTTTATCTGGAAACATTTTTTTTTTCCCTCTCTTCTTATTCTATTGAACCATGGTAAGCATTAGGTTTCTTTTATTATTATTATTACGTAACGAAAATTCCTTCTGACACGAAAAGACTTTACAAGGGTAATTTTCGTGTACTCTTGTTCGTTTTCTCGTCCTTACGTCGCATGTCAACCTCCCAGAAACAACTTCTTTCCTAAAATTCCGAAAGTCGACCAAAATTGTCCCATGAATGAGTCATTATATTTCAGTTTATCTTCTGTATTTGCCTAACTGGCAAACTATCCTTTTTTAACTTAAAATAAATGTTTCGAGTTTCGTGGTTTGCTCTGGAGTCTTCAAACTGATAATTTCCTTGAACATTCTTCGCATTCCACGAATGTGACTTGAAAATAAATTTATTTATTGCCGTATTGTGTCAGGAAAACTCACATTACAATTTTCGCTTATTTAACACTTTAGCATATTGCGCATAACGCTGAAATAATAAATTTTTAAAATGACATCAGCGACGGTTTTCTTTCTTGTCATATTTATCATGTTGGATTGAATCAATGTGTAAAACATTTCATTTGCTAAAATAAACACTAATAGATTTGATTTTTTAATACAGTTTTTTTCATACTGAGGCGTGGTGTAGGTAATGCTTCGGGTAAATATTTCTTGTAGTCCTTTAATTTAATAATAAAAACAATTATTGCACAAATTTATTTTTCCAACTCTCTGTGTATCACTAAAATTTTAGGTTCCTGAAGAATTGAAGATTTGAGTTTCAATATTTTGATCAATAAAAAATCATTTGTTTCAGTTTTGGCTCGTTAATGACGCTTCTTTGAAATAACGAGAGAGTTTGATTTCTTAAATTAATGTCTCGTTTTGACGCTACGCGAGGGATATCTTGAGACTTTTCTAGTAATTTATGAATTGTGGTCAAATGACAAGGATGACACCTGAGCCTGCACCTCCTGCAAACTTCCACACCACACTAAAGTGAAGTCATTTGACCGACGAAGACAGATTTAACGTGCAGCATGTCCACACACATGGCGTATCTTCAGTAATATTTATATCATATGGATAAAGGTCTCTTAGTTCTTTTCATTCTGGAGCCCCTATTCCGAAACTATTTTCGTAATTCCACCTTTATCTGAAAATATTTTTCTCTACGCTGAGTATGTGTTTACATAAGAAGAAAAAAAATCAAGATGAAGGATTAAACAATGATAAGTTTAAATCATTTTTTTCATTTATTGGAAAATTTTTTTTGGAAAGACTTGAAACGGCTATTTAATTATTTTTGATGAATAATACCAAAAAAATCACTTAGAGTGCATTTTGTAAAAATTTTCGTTTTCTTAAAATTATACCATGCGGTCCCATTTGGAATAGCATGTCAAAGCTTCTTAAAATATGATTTCCGACCCCAAAATGTAGTTGAAAAAGAATCGTCGAGGAGAATCAAAGAATGCTTTTGATTATTTAATATTGGTAAACAAAATCATCTTAATTTAACCTGACATAAATGGGTATGCCGTATATCTATGTCAAGAGCGGATGACGGAGAATTTAAAGACTCGGCTGACAGATCAAAAAGCTAAAATTTACCAAATGTTACTTACTCTGTTTAACTTAATACCTTTATCTTGATTGTTAATTAATTTACCTTATTTTCATACATATATGCATATTTGAGGTTTTATGCATAATTTTCTTTTTCCCCTATCAGGGCGGCACCAGCGGGGGGAAAGGGGGGCAATTTGCCCATGTCGGTGAGCGCCCCCCCCCCCCCGCGCCGTCGGTAAGAAATTAAGACTTCCGTCGGCAAAAATCTTTACCGTTTCGGGAGATGTGGAGAGCTGCATGTGAAGGAATCTAATAATTTAAATTCCATCTTAATGTTATTACTTAGTAAACGGTCGAGATAAGCGTTGCGAATCCGAATTTGGCGACTGATTTAGGTTTAAGTCAACAGAATGACAGATCAGCGACTCTTTCACTTGTCGCCCATTCCGTCTGTAGTTCGCACCGTGCTACCACATTTGATAGAATAACCGATAAGGCGACAAGATAATCAGATGCTGCATTTCGCCGACTGTTTTCGGTCGGTCGGCTATGAGAACAAGAGATCGCAATTGCTAAGAGATCACGGGTGAAAATTAGTATGTTTTGTTGCTTCTATTGACTGTTTCGATCACTTGTCGGAGCAATTATTAAGGAAAATCAATATATAGGAGCGGTCTCTCCTCTCAACGGCCATTTTTGTTTGGCATGGAATTTTCGGCCCATAGATATATTCTTATAATAAGCTCTATTAACTGCCACTCTACCACTCAAACCCCTCTGAGCTGTCGGGTTGGTCGCCCGTTCAACTTCAATGAAATAAATTCATTTCGTCTCTCCGACCATGGACCCTTTATTAAGAGAAAATGGGGGAAAGAAAGAACAAAATCATACACTCAAAAACAATACCGGAAATTGGATCGAAATTCATTATTCCTTTCCCAATGTGAAGAGAAAAGTGAATTTCGGTCTGTACTGGGGCGGGGCATTCAAGAGTTCCTTGGTATCTTCCTGGTGCTCATTCGAACTCGGACAGAAAATTTGCTGCTATGGCTGAGACCATCAGCGAATGAAACTTTCAGATTAACGACTTTAGGTCGAGTATGCTTCGTTCCGGTTACGTATTGCTGAAAAGATCAAATAAAAGAAAAGATAATAAAATCCATTAAGGATAATATATTAGCGTTCAACAATGGGAGAGAAACGTGCAATTAAATATTTGTTTAAAATAATGAAAACGGTTTAGAATTTAATTCAACAATGAAAAGTATTACTGTAAATTATGCCTAAAATTATTTTTACAAATTTATCAAAATCAGAAAAAAATTTACGGCAATTTAATTGATATCATTGAAAAGATAAATTTGTGAATTTTCATATGGTGTAAAATTTAGTTTTTGTGCTATAATGTTTACGGAGGTTACCAAGGAAAAACGTCAAAATTTCGCAATTTTTTTAATTTGAAATTCTAATTAAAATTTCGAAAAAAATGGGCTCCGATTTGCCATATCCTACCCTCCAAAGATATTTGTGCCAAATTTCGTAGTTGTATTCGTGAGATCTGGGCTTTTTATAAAATAAAAAATGGCGAAATCGGTCCAGTGTGTTTGGGCCACAAGAACTCTGTCAGGTTGTCCCTATAGAATATGTATAGTGAAAATAGTGTTTTCTCATTTCTCTCGAAAATGGAGGATGATAGGGATAGGCGATCTCTTTGACGATATATCAGACGTCCATAAGCTTCCATATAAATAAAAATTATCAGTAATTCGGTCCATTGATTGGGGGGACTGTTCTCTAGTTTTCCAATTATTTTAAAAATATAGATATGTATTTATATGTTTAAAAATAAGTTAATAATTATTTTTCGCGAGATGACTATTATTTTTTTTTACTATGTGATTTAGATAATAATCTCAACAATTTTTCAATATCATTGCGGTACACTTAATTTCTCCGAGATTTATGTTCTTAATTCTTCATTTTTATTATTGCTTGTCATCCGTCAACCAATTCTTACTACGCCGACGCTGTATATAATAAGCTAATTATTCCAAATAATAAATAATTGAATTCATGAATTGATATTATTTACCTTTTAATTAAATAGATAATTAATTTTTTTGTAATATTTTTTGAAGTTCCTAAATTAGAGAAATTTTGCCTTCCCGTCGGCAAATTTCTGCCGCCATGCCTCTGACCCTGGGTCCTGAAAGCTTGACTGTAGTTGAAAAGATAGAGATTGAAAAAAAACTTTAAAACCTTTAAAATAGACCATATATGTAAAAAAATTACTGACGCTGGCATATTGCTTTTATAATGTACTCTGTCCATTATGGTTAAACATATTTGTTTTCGATATGTTGAATCAAAATTAAAAAGAATGAACCGAGGAAAAAAAATGCCTAACTTTAAGTTGCGATACTACGCCTTCGTCTGAATCAAGTTTTTATGAATAGCAACAGTTGCCGCTCTGTTTGAAATGTGCGAAGAAGCGATGACTTACAAAAGTTCAGCCACCGAGCAATCGTCTGCGGTTACACTCGGTGGAAAAGCGTCAATAACAACATAAAGCGAAACCCCTCCCGCCAATGCAGGTGAGATTGAGCAACATTCACTCAATGGAGCGTCGAGTCCGGAAAAATTCCCGCTAGACGGAAAAATAAATTCAATGGATAGGTATCTTTTTCTTCAACAGTCGAACGATTTTTGTGAATGAATACTCTAAGTATTGTGTGAGAAGACATCACACAAGGTTAATTGAAATTACGCTTTCAATTTAGTCATTAATGTAGATAGGGTTAGATTTCCCATAATTATTTGTTTGTACTTGCGTAAAGCGTCTGTTTTGTTTAAATTTTTATATCTATTGTCAATTGTCCTTTGTGGCGGAAGTAAGGTCAATGGCGTCCTGAGCTAGCCCGACCTCCCAGTTTTATTTCTCTTAAGTAAAATAAGAGCATTATTTTTTTTCCCATTGCGACCCCAAGACTGGCGTACAGGTCATCTATACCCTACTTTTTTCCCCACGTCACTACGCCGCTGTTTGTATTAGAGTTCGAAAAAAAAACCTTAGTTTCAAATGCATTATTTTTAATGATTTTATCCATTTCAGTTTATTCAGTTAGAATAAAGAATAATTTTTTATGTAAAATTAATAAAAAAAGGCATTTTTATTGCAACCAACAAGGGTCGCTCTAGATTTTGTAAGTATGTATTATTGCTACACATCCGATAAAATGTATCCAATGTTCGCAATTTATTCACAAATAATTACAGTCGAATCTGACTTTAAGCGAGTCTCTGTTACTAAAGACTTTTACTGTACAGAAGAAGCCTATTGAAAAATTAAATCCTTATCTGCTCTTTCATCAAACTCATTTATATGACTGTTCAAATTCCAGACGAAGTATTAAATAAAAAAATGACACAGCATAAGTATGTAATATTACTCCTAAAGCAAGAACAACACTGAGGTGTCCTATAATATGTCCAAAACAAGTATTGGCTTAATAGGAGACTTATTGATGATTAATTGTTTCTTATAATAGGAATAAATATTCTTATTTATTGATTTGTACATATTTGTTCAAACATACAAATTTAAAATGCCTTGTTTTTTATTTCTTTATTATTTTTCTAAAAA
>BGPR01000076.1:1199288-1249410 GCA_013235015.1 Araneus ventricosus
AATAAAGAATAATTTTTTATGTAAGTATAAAAAAAGGCATTTTTATTGCAACCAACAAGGGTCGCTCTAGATTTTGTAAGTATGTATTATTGCTACACATCCGATAAAATGTATCCAATGTTCGCAATTTATTCACAAATAATTACAGTCGAATCTGACTTTAAGCGAGTCTCTGTTACTAAAGACTTTTACTGTACAGAAGAAGCCTATTGAAAAATTAAATCCTTATCTGCTCTTTCATCAAACTCATTTATATGACTGTTCAAATTCCAGACGAAGTATTAAATAAAAAAATGACACAGCATAAGTATGTAATATTACTCCTAAAGCAAGAACAACACTGAGGTGTCCTATAATATGTCCAAAACAAGTATTGGCTTAATAGGAGACTTATTGATGATTAATTGTTTCTTATAATAGGAATAAATATTCTTATTTATTGATTTGTACATATTTGTTCAAACATACAAATTTAAAATGCCTTGTTTTTTATTTCTTTATTATTTTTCTAAAAATTTTTTAAGAAATCTTTTTCATTAATTTGTTTTGCTTCTAGAAGAAGTTAAATGCAACATTTTGACAACTATGAATTCAAATTTATGACGAAGAAAATTCCACTACACTTCATGAATTTGTTTGGCAGAGAAACAAATCCACTTTTAAAGTATTATTTTCTGGTTTAATTTTTTAAGACAATTCATTAACTTCACTTATTCCTCATCAACCCATTTTGAAGTTATGCTTATACATATATAAATGTTTAGTTTAAATAATGAAATAAACTGTAACGGTGCTTGAAAATTTTATAGAATGCTCGAAATTCTTTTCTTCTAACATTTTTGAAGTTGGAATGAAAATTTAGAATTAAAATATGCGATCAGTTTCTTCCAATAATGCTTCATCTCTGAGATTTTCTACTAAGTCTCTGAAAGATGCATTCGGTTTTCAATGATGCCGAAGTATGACTAATTATTTTTGTGATTGTTGTACTTCGGTATTTGTGTGAGAAGTAAAAACCGAGAGAATAAAAAGGTTTATTGCAACAGATGACAAAACTAGAGAAATGCAGAGAATGTAATACAGCGTAAAAAAATCTGGAATAACTAACCAAGGGATTTTATTTTCTGATAAGAGAAAAAAAAAAAGGCACGAACAAGGCTTCATTCTTGAAAAATGAAACATTGATTGCTTTCCAAGGCATAATTCAAAGACGTTTTCTATAAAAATAAATTAACCAAATTTTGTTTAAATATCGCATAATTTTTCTAGAGATCGATTTATAAAATTTCTTAATCGTGCTTTTTGAAGCCATAATGGAGAGTTGTAAAAAATTAGTAAATTCAATTTTTTCACATCTTGGGCACTTTATTATTTTCCTGTAAATTAAAAGATGAAGGCAAATGGTGAAATTGTGTTAGTTTTTGTTTAAAAGTTGTATAGTCTCTAAAACGAACGTTTATGAATACTGCTTTCCGCGACGTTACCTTAAAAATATACAGTGGTATTACGTTACGAGTGTGTGCACTTTTGTTATTCAACATATGAACGCGTTTTTTTTTTTTGTATACATATATAAAGACACCAATGTGATATTTTTAACTCTACTTGATTGATTTCGCGACATCATTTTTAATTTTACGCAACAAACTCTAAACAATACGTGGAATCCATTCCGGAACAGAAACTCAACCTCACAGAATTATCCTTTATTGAAATTCAAAGTGAATCCTTTCGGCGAAGCAGTCTTTCTTATAAATTCTTCTATAGACAATGGTTCTTATCTCACAAAATGGAATGTTAGTTATTTAAGGATAAGAACTTCATTGAAATTTCTAAGTCCTTTTATACGGTTTTTCTAACCTTTTATTTAATGTCAAGTTATACATAATTATTTTATTTTCTGAAGAAAATATTGTATATCATGCTGCTCTACAGAACCTATTCAAATGCTTTGTTTTTTCATTTATGATCATTTGTCAGACTGATAAATAACATTCATCATACTTGTGAGCAATCTGCAAAGAAGTTATAAGAATTACTTAAAACTAATGTCACGGTAAAGTTACGCAATTTGTCTTCCAGAAATATTTTCACGAATAAATCACAATTCAAGTTACTATCTCCGCATTTCCAGCCCAAACAGCTTATAAAAACGAATTACTTGTCGTCCAGCTGAGCTGAGAGACTCGTATTGGAAGGCATCCGTAGTGTGTCATTCCAGTATTAGTTTAGTTTAGTTGAAGTTGGGTTTTGTTTGGGATCTATAGCGGCAAATGCTGTCATCCCCTAGTATCAATCCAGTATTATTCAGCAGCGTTTTTCTAAAAATTTTGTCAAAACACAATTGCCATTTATTACGGCGAAACATTAAGTTTAGAATGGGTTTAATAATCGATGAAAAATTTTGTTCAAGAGACCGCGTGAGAAAATTTTAAAAAAATTGTCTGCGGAGAAACTGTCTTTCAGAACGAAAAGTGTCTTTGAATGAAATTTCGAAATAATTCAAAGAATAACAAACCTGGCAATGGCGTTGTTACGGTTCTCGGTAACTCAAAGCTCAATCTCCCTCTGTGTACTATAAACTACTATGTTTATAAATGGTGGGACAGAATGGTCCTTCACGGGATTTTTTCCCGTGTTTTCTTAAAAAATTTACGAAGAAAAAAATACCGCTTAAAATAAACAACCTATGATTATATAAGGTTCCAGGGGCTTGCTCCATGAGGTAAGGATTATTTTCTTTTCGTAAGGTTGTTTACACTCGGTCAAGTCGTTTAAATCCTTATGTCTTTCAAAATTTTGTTTAAAATTTTATATGACTTGCCATTCTAATTCGATTGGTTTCATATTTGATACTTTCTCTTTTTGTGACCTTCTGTTGCAATTAACATAACTAATTTCATACAAGCGATCTTATCTTTACCCTCTGAGTTATAATTGTTGAGTACAAAGAGTTATCTCTCAATTTTTCTTATAGGTGCTTTAATTTTTGATTATCAGTAGCGTATTATCAACCTACGGGTAAATTTATTCTTCTTGTGGTGTGAAAATTTCCTTTTAGTGAATTTTGTTCTCGTTATTTTCACTGTTGTTTGTAACTTGTGGTAATATCTTGTTTTTATTTATTTTTTTTTCTATGGGGGATCTAATCATTAATGTCTAAGATCTTTCCGCTTTTAATTTCTTCTTTCTCTGGTTTCTTGGCAAATATTTGTTATTCCTATTCATATCTCGTTTTTTCAAAACATCTTGCTAATTAAAAGAGTTGACTGTTTGATTTTTATCTCAAAAATTGTTCATTTTCTTTTTTGCTTTGGATGTGTTTGTTGAATAAGTTTAATATTTTTCATTTGTATTAGCTTCATTAGATATTTCTTTCTGATCTTAAGGAAACAACAATTGTTGGTTCAATTGCAAGAAACAGCACGTATGAACCATTGTATCGAAATTTGGAAAAATGTATCAATTAATTTGAGGAAGGATATATTGATGTTGATATATAGGAAAATGAATGCATCAAAAATATAAGTTCTGTTTTGTTTTAAATGAGCCATCTCTGTAATTACATTAGAATCTTATAACCATTGCTTTCTGTCTTCAAATACTGCTGTCCAGTTCAATTTTTATGGCCTCATTGTGTCTTTATCTTTTGTATGTTCCCATTTTAGCTGTATAAGTATGCAAATATGTAAAGAAAATAGCATTTTTTGTCATAAGAGAACTACAGTGCAATTTTATCCTGTTTACGACAAGTAAATAATTTATCATTTGCTATTGTATAAATCAAGATCAGTTTTCAGTTGATACATTTGTAACTATAATTTTACCTTTACCCTATATTTTGTTATAAGCATGCAATATTCAATTAGATATATTACAAGTTTGCTTTTTTAGTCGGAAATAATGACTGACAGTGTGTGACAATTTTTAATTACTGTTTTTAAGTCGCTACCAAATCACATTTATATATATTTATTGTATTTGGAAGGACAGGCTCAAATATTATATGTTAGAGTGCCTTATGAGTCAGAGTTTTCAAGTCTTGATCTGTTCAAAATTTTTTTAATGTCCATTTTCACTAATTATTTTACTAAATTGTGTTTCCCCAAGTTCACTCATTAAAAATATCACCCATTTCATTTCTCCTGTTAATTTTTGAGTAAAATTAAAATACTAGTTATAATAATTCCAGTTTTTGTTTTGTTTTTATTGTTTAAGATTAATGATCATAATTGCTTTAGTTACTCATATTAATTACTGATCTTGTATATCTGTTTTAAAAACATAATTTGAATGTTTTATTGTTGATTCTCATTCTTTTCGTGGTACATAAAATAAAACTTAACCTGACCCACAAGGCAAGTGTAAGAATTATATAGCCTGAATCTTGGGCCTTTAAATAATATTAATATTCATGCTATTCCAATTACTTCTGGGTTATTTTTACCATGTCTAGTCTCTTTCCTGCTTCTTCATGATTGATTTTTATGTTCTTTATATTAATTTTACCCTTTGGTATTGTATTTTTTTCCCCATGTCAGTACTTCATAAGTTTTGTAGCTTAGTGAAATTCAGAAAAAAGCTCTTTAGCGTTATAACTTATGAATTGTGGACTTTTTGTAAATATTCATGCACTTAATGATGCAGTACAAATTTTCCTTAATGTATTTACATACAGTGTTTACCTTTTTCTTTTATTCATTTTTTCTCTGGCATTCTATACCTTATTGCCATGATACTGTTTATAAAAAAAATAGCTGGCATCTTTTGCATAGTTGTGAAAGTGAAATGTTTAGCTGTTGAACATATAAGTTGTCCACACTCATTTGGAAATAATACTTGTAAAACAAAACTTAATTAAAGCATGTCAATAAATTGGTGTTAGCTTAGTAGCAAATTAGGTTATCAAGATTTTCAAAGTTGCCCTTTCTAAGCTTCTATTATTGATGAACTCTTGTGTTTGGCTTGAAAATTGAGAATAACTTTTTTTTTTAAGAGAGTGTCTTGTTCATTTTTAGAAGAAGCATAAAATAAAGTTCCTTCTCATCTAAACTTAACTATTCAATACATTTGTTTACAAAAGCAAACACCAATATTATTTGTCTTTGCAGATACAGTGACACCAGTCCTATTACGTATATGCACTTCAGCATGAAGTCTTTTGTTTTTCTATATTTCATGACTGTTTCTAGATGACAAATCCCATCTATTTTACAGGAGTGGTTTCAGTATCACTTCCAGATATGTATAAGGACTTTATACCACTAACCTAAGTACCAGATACATAGAAAACTAGCATAGCAATCACAGTACATTGCAACAGAAACATGACATCAGATTATTAGAAAAATCAAACTACTATACTTCTAAAAGCCTTTACAATAGGTTAACAAATCAGACTTGATTGATTAAACACAAAACATAACTATGATGAAATGTAAAACATAAGCTTATAAACAACAAACAGAATAATAAAAATACCAGCTGTCAGAGTCGGGACCGTACCGAGACTATCCTGCACTCCTGGTAGAATTATCAAAGTTGTGTTCTCTTCCCCACTATGTACTACAGTTTTGTTAATTTTTCATCCCCGTTATGCCTTCCAAACAACTACTTTTATGCCATTTTTTTCTTTATAGATTTACCAATTTTTATAATTTTTTATGTATTAATAAAAATATTTTGTTGATAACTGATACTTTGATGAAAACTGCTGTACATAACAAATCAAATGTATCGCTACAGTAAATAAATTATAAATTGTACATATTTTCTAAGATTTTTTAATTTATCCATTATTTTTAATCAGCTACTGAAGACTTATTCTCAAATTCTTTTTTATTTACCCAGCAGATTGTAGCAATCTAACTCTTAAACATTATTTGTTCAGCAATCATTTTTGTGCCCCCTCTGTCTGTGCCCTTAGCAGGGGTCAATCTCGTCACCCTCTCGGTATGGCCCTGGTGAGAGTGAAACAACAGCCATGATGGTGAATTAACTCTGTATCAGTTTGAAGAAGGAAACAAAATTGTGATATGTTGCCTTTTTCCAGCTGATGAATATTCCCAGGTTCGATTACACCTGCGTTTGAGTGGCTTTCGTTCTTTTTATGATAACACACGTTTGGTACAGAAAGAACCAAAATTAATTTCAATATTTTGATGATTGTTTTCTTCTTCAATCTGCGGGTTCAATTGGCTTACTTTTATTTTGTAAGTGTTCATGGAGATTTTTGAAATTCTCAGATTCTACTTGTAAGCAATGTATATCCTGCTGCAAGAGAGTAAGTAATTATGGTTTTGAACATCATTTCAATTAGTTATCTCTTCATGATAGCCTTCCATATCACACCAAAGCATTGTAATGCTTTGACAAAATTCTATACCCTATTGTGTTGTCATTAATTTAACACCCATTCTACCAAATGTGTCAAAAGAGACCTTTTAAAATTTTGACTTCAAATTATTCTCCTCAGTTAATCATTTTTCTACAGTTAATTTGTTGGTTTTTAGTCAAATTCATTTCACATTTTCCTCTAGCTCATCTTGGGTCTAAAAATATGTGCATGGTAATCTATTTCTGCTATGAGGTGTCCTTTGACACCTTGAGGATTTCATAACAGTGTCTGATTTTAAATCATTTTATATATAAATATCAACACCATTTGGCACCACCATTTTCAATTCTAATTAAAATGGAGAATCCTGATTTCGTTTGTTATACTGGGGATTCTTTCATTTTCTGTATAACATTTATATTCAATTGTTGCTTGCAATGTTGCATTTTACTGTAGAAAGTTGCAGTGATTAGTTCTAAAATTAATTGTATAATGCAAGTTTTGTTTTCCATTTCTGGCATTTATTTCCCAGCGAATTCAATCAAATATACAAATCATGGAAAAATTTGAAAAACAATTTGTTGAAATTTGCATTGCAAGGTATATAAGAAGTGTAAAAGTATTTATAATGCTGATGATTATTTTTTTTTATAATTTATTTCTAATTCTAAGGATATCCAGAATTTAAAAAATTGAGGTACTGGTAGAATTAAATGAAAATGATCTTGAGATTGATGAAGACTTGCAATTTATAAGTGAAAATACATTGAATGAAGTTTTGGAAAGTAACCATGAAATGAATGGTGATTATCAGTTGCACATTAATATATCAATAAATATATTCCTCAGTTTGTCTATATTTAACTGATAAATTGGCATCCCCGCACACACACTGTTTTCAGAGTTATTTGGATTCAAAGCAAAATTGTAGTAGAAATATTGTTAATATCTTTTTACTTGCCTTCCAGCAAGATAACTTAGCCATTGAGTTATACTCTTGGTTTGATTGCCTTCATTTGTAAGACATTTTTCTTCCTGGTCTTTGTCTCTTTTTTTTTGGGGTGTTAACTGTGACTACCTAAAGATTTTATCAATTAATTTGTTCTCCCATTAAAAGCAATTTGATGAAAAATTTGTCAGAGCATCGCTAGTAAATTTTTAGAAATCCATGTTGCTACATTAATCATTCCAAAATTCATTCCGTTTGAATTTTTTACTTAACTTATTTGTCAAGAATATGCTATGATCAAGAAGTCTTGATAATTTTGCAGTTGTGTAAATTAGGGATGGCGGTTATTGTGAAAATAATCGGTTTTTGTGTATTCGGGTTTTTTTTCAACTCTGGTTTAACCTGGTGCTCATAACCGCTCAAAATAACCGGTCTTTTTTTACATAAAAAAACAAACACTGTTTGTAGACAAAAATTTTTCTCATTATTATTTTTACAGAAAATCAATCCATTGACCAATATTTATCTGTTCATAAATACTTTTCCAGTAATCCGCCAACTAACAGATGCCTCAAGGGAGCAGTTGTCATTGTTTGGCTTAAGGTGATGAAATTCAAAGTTTCATAAGTTGGTAAATTTTAGTGTAATCGAACCTAAAATTGTGCCTATCTTCCTATCTGTTTTTTTTAACAAAGTTATTGGATTTAAAAATATAACCGGGCCAAAAAAATAACCGGAAAAAACTGGTTAACCCTTCCCCCCCCCAAAAAAAAAAAGTTTTTGGTTAAAACTGGTAGGTTTTTCCCAGCCCTAGTGTAAATTCCAAATGATTTAGTTCTGGTTAAATAGAATGTCTTTTGTTCATGTATTGATTTTTAAGTTTATTATTAGTTTCAAGAAGCTATTTATTTCACTGAATTCCTGTTATTTTATGATAGTTATATATCAATCAGAATTTATATCGTTCATTATTGAAAGAAAACAGGTATATTTCTTTTGTCATTGAGCATCATGAAAGGGGAACTTTAATTTATTTTTTTGTTTGCCACCTTTGGCAAGTAGCTGGTCACCCAAACTGCTTTCCACTCAGTCCAAAAAAAATAATACATAAAGCTTTGAATTTAACGTAAATGTAATTTCAGTATGTAAAAATAGGATACTCTTTAGAGCATTTTTTAACAAAACAAAAACATGTACACACCATTTAAAGATTTGATGAAACAATGAAATGGATTTCACTTTCTTTGCAAGAATAAGAAGCTTTATTGCAAATCATATTGAAGAATATTTTTAAAGATTTGCTAAAATTAGGGAAACAATTGCATGACAGTTAAATTGATATCATTAAATCAATTTTTTGAATTTTCAAATGGTGTGAGAATTTTTTTTTTTTGTAATGATAATTTTGTAAATTATTGCAGAGCAATGCCATAATTTTTAATTAATTTTTTAAAAATCACTCTTAGGTACACATTTCTTCCCTCCAAAATATGTTTGTGGAAAATTTGGTAGCTTTACATCAAATTATGTGCTCTGTATTTTGTATGTTTTATTATTAATAGAGATTGTTCTGGCATTATCTTTTTTGTTAATTCTAGTATATTAATTTATTTACTATATCATTTTAAAGACATTTTTATGGAAGATTTTATACATTTGTATTTCTTCATTTCATTGGCTGTTTTTCTTACTTTTAAAGCATGTAACTTTTGTTGATTTTTTTAAACACTTAATGCATTTCCTGTTATATGCCAGCATGTATTTAAGTATTTAATCATTATTTTTATGAAAAGTAATGTAATATGATAAAGTTTTGAGGGTCATATTGCTTATTACATTAGATATTGGCACTGAAAATACTGAATTGGGTATGTTCTTTAAAGTGTCTTATCATGCAGCTTTTGATTTTATTGTTTTAGCCACCTTCGGTGATCAGCTTGGTCGCCGGAAATAAAATTTCAACTAAATCTCTTATGTGTACATGGCATTTTTGTTTGATCTAATTAATAATTTAAGTTCTTTTTTTTTTTATCTGTTTTCAACAACCTAAGAAACATTGAAAATGCAAAATAGTGAAGATATAAGGGTTTATATGACTGATCTGTATTAAAATTGTATATGAAGCATTAAAAACATGGTCTGGAGTTATTTGAAAGCCTGAGGAGTAGTGGAAAATCATTTTATAAGTCTATCATTAGTCATGAGACACCTTTGCAGGAAAATATTTTTTAAAAACTATACACTATCTCTGTAATATACTGATTTTTAAATTTATGGCTGATGGTAATTTTTCAATTTTAGATGGAAAGGCGGATACGCCTTAAAACTCTCAATCCACACATTACATGCAAGATTTGCAAAGGATACTTGATTGATGCAACAACTGTGATTGAGTGTTTACATACCTGTAAGTTAAATGCATTTTATTACTAAAATATTCTAAAATTTACTGTCTATTCTGGAGGAAAAAATAAAACTATTTTTTGGGATGTTAATATATGTTTAGTATCATAACAATTTGTTAACTACATGTAATTTATACTCGGTTGGTTTCGTTCTCATTGTAATATTTTACTTTCTGTTTAAATTTTGTGCCATTTTATTCCCAATTATAACTTTTCATCATGAAAAATTTTTGTAATATTTAGTGGAAATATTTAAACAATTATAGTTTTATTTTTTATTTCCTTGCACATCACATTTAAATCATTTTTATTCTTGTCTAAATATAAAAATGATAATGTCTAAAATTAGTATTGTTAAATTATTCTTAAAGAGCAAAGTGATTATATTAGTCTAGACTGGACTTGTACTATCTTTGGTATTTGTAGCATTAATTTTTTTATATAGTTTAACTTTTGTAGTTATTTAAAAGCAAATTTGAGTTGTTTTTTAATATCATGTACAGTTTTGGTCATAAAAACTAATAAAGTTTGAAATAAATTCAATTTAATGTATTTAGTATTGAAAAAATACATGCTGCCTCCTTCGTTTTACTAAAAATTATAATCAAGAAAATTCTAAAATAATACAGGGTAATTATAGTTTAGTTACAATTTTAAAATGATATAAATTAAGAATCGCTGGTCAGAATGACCTGAATACACTTGAAGCAATGGAATTTTGTTTGGTAAAAGGAAAGGAAAAATAAATTACTTCAGAAACAGTGAGCAGTATACTGAACATTTATTGGAAAAGTTATGTTCGTTTCAGGACTTTCGTTTTTGATATTATCAAGAATGTTCTTGCTGTTCACATGTACTAGTGTTTCTTAAAATTAAATTGTCATTCTTTCCTAGCAGAATTTTATGAATGTAATAGTAACTGCTACATCTCAAATATTGTTTTGAACTTCTTCTTACATTATAAAAACAATTTGAAATGCCCTCTAATTTTTGGTACAAATAGCATTAAAATAAAAAAAGGGAATTTTTTAAAATAAAAAAATGCTATAAATTCTTTAATTAAATCTTAATATTTGACAATATTTAAAAGATAATCATGTGCAATCAGAAAACATTGATACATGTATAAAAAAGCATTTATGTGGGCAAAAAATTATTTAAATGCTTTTTTAATTTATTGTGTTTCATTATCTGTTTGGTTTTATAAGTGGTATTCTTATCAGTTTGTTGAAAGATTTTGTTGGCATATATAATTTGAAACCCACGAAAAAAATTTCACCCCACAAAAAGTTGTGTAGCATATAGTTTAATATCAATGAAAAGGTTACTTTCCGCATTTTAAAATGTATAAAAAGTGTTTTATGCTTAAAATGTATTTAAAATATTTGAAAATTGTTATAAAGTCCACATTTATCTCAACTTAATCTATTAAAAACACAGCATTTTGAGGAAGTAAATTTTCCCAGTAGTGAACTTCAAACCTTCCCCTTCCCAACCATCATCCTATATACCTTGTTTGTTTATTCTTTTCCTATCAGAAGGAAACAAATACCATGAATGACCAGATCATGATAATTTGTAAATATTGAGTAGACTGCAAAAGTCACCATCATTGTCTAGGATTTTGCGACTAGAAGAAAAGCAAAAGAGAGGAAGATAGCGAAGTAAATAGCAGGTAGTATCAGTGTCTCAAGTAACCTTGAGTTTCTGTAATGGAACAGGGTGCATAGAGTTCTTAAAATCTGCTTTTTTTTAATGGTCCTTATATAAGGGCCTTAAAAGTGCTTTTTTTTTTTCTTTTAAAAAAAAACAATTTCCCCCCTGGCTATTTCTGCTGGATTATATGAATGTGTTTCTTTGTGGTGTCCGATGTGCTGACTCATGGCATTCCGTCAATGGGTCCGGAAGGCAGTGTAAAAGTTTTCCCCTCACTTAAGGGAAATACTATTACTATGGGGAAAATGTATCCCTTTCATTCTCCTTTTGCTTGTCTAGGTAGGGAAAAAAATTTCTTTTCACTGATAAATTTATATATTTCCACAAAACATGTGGGTTTGCGTTAAACGGCGTCATGCTTTTCTACATGTTTCTACTTATTTTTGGAGCAATTGGTCCTTATATTTCAACGAATTATTTAAGTATTTTTACTGCAAGTAAGTTGTGTGCAAAAATTTTAGAACTTTTTTTTACAATATGCCAGGAAAATTAAATTTAATTCACTGTGGACTTTCAAAAGTGAATATACTGAATGGTTGAAGGCTTTCAAACTTAAAAGTAAAGTGAGATGTTCATGGTGCTGCAAAGAATTTGACATTTCTAGTATGGGAGAATCGGCCGTAAAAGCACATATAAAACAGGGTGCATCGAGTCATGAAAATGGCTTAAATTTGAAAGCCATTTTTAAAGCACCTTTAAAATGCTTAATTTTCTCCAGAAGTGCAAACTAAACATCTCCTCTATTTTTTCTCAGCTGTTGAATTATTAAATCGAAAAGCAGTGATAAAGCTTTTATCAAGATGATCAAGAAAAATGGATGTATCAGAATGAAAACTGAAAGGAAGGATTTCAGAGTGAGATAGATCCAGAGGTGTCGTCACATGTTAAGATTACGCTTATAGTCCAGCCAACAAAGGCCCAAAATGAGGGTGTAAAAAACGTTAAATCATATAGTTTTGCAAATTGGTACTCATGTTCATGAGGGGCCTGATGAACATACTAAAAGTCACCAGTCCTACCGCCATCTTGGATTTCATCCCTCTTTTTTAGTTTTTCTTGAATATCTCAAAAACTATTTAGTTTTCAAATTTTAATTTGTTTAATAAATTGTAATTTGAAAACTGAATAGTTTTTGAGATACTCAAGAAAAAACTAAAAAAAGAGGGATGAAATGGAAGTTGGTTGCACTAGCTCCCCCCTCAGGACCAGGAACTTTTAGTATGTTCATCAAGACTCCCTCACAAACATGTGTACCAATTTTCAAAACTATATAATTTAATGTTTTTTTCAAACCCTTGCTGACTGTACTATTAATGACTTTATTATCCTTTCTCTCTCTTTCTTCAATAATGGATGTCACCATATATTGAAATACTGAATGGTTATCACAAAGGGTCAAATTAACTGGTAATTTGTTAATTTTAGGAAATGTTAGCAAAAGTTAACAGATTTTTATTGTTAATCTTATAAAAGTTGACTTAATTTTTGAAAATGACGGTTTATACTATCATTTTTATTTTTTTGTCAGTCCAAAAAGACATCCTTTATTTTACAATAGAAGACATTGTGAAAATACAGAAATAAATATTAAAAGTAAAAAATTACATATTTCAAATTCAAAAAATATATTTTTAAATTTTCAATAAAAACTATGCAGTATTATGTAATAGAAAATATCATATGCTTAGAACATATGTGGGTCTACGTATGCATGCATGCACAAAGGTGCTTAATTTTTTTGACAAAAGTACTTAATTTTTGCAACAATTTCTCGCTACGCTGGAAGAAGGGAAGGAAAGACAGCTCTAAACCCCTTCCATCCACTTCAAAGAAGGAACAATGTTATGTGATCTTGTAGTGAGCAGTGTTGTCAATTTGTTCACCTTCACCGAGTTTCCAGTGGTACACAATGCTTTGGGAAGATTTTTAAAATTTGACAATATACCCTAGAAACTAACATCATTAGAAAGATAAAATTTTGCACTTTAAAATGACACAATAGTAATTTTTGTGCGATGATTCTTACAGAAATTATTGACGAAAAATGGTAAAGTCTACTATATGTCATTTTTTAAATAGTTAAAATTTGAAATAAAATGGATCCAAGGTGCACATCTTCAAATTAAAATTTGAAAAAAAAAATGGATCCAAGATTCACATCTTCAGTATCCATACATGTGCCGAATTTGGTAGCTCTAGATTCAGTGGTCTATTCTGTAGATTGCTGACAGGCTTTAATCTTTATTAATTTTAGAAATGACCCGCACAACTCTAACTATCAGTAAATTTTTGCTAAAATTTTTTCCCTTCACCAAACTGAAGTCAATTGCCTTGCATGTATTCAAGTAAAATATCAGGTCATTCTGACCAGTGGTTTTTTTTTATGGCATTTTGAAATCAAAGCTTTAATTATAATCACCCTACAAATGTTGATGCTGTATCTTCTATCCAAATCCCGTCCTCAAAATTCTTAGCACAAATTAAAATTTATAAGATCCTTTTAACTTGTCTGTAAGAAGATAGTTATAATACCAGGTGGTCGGAATTAAAACACCCCTACTCTGAGCTTTCTATACATCGAACTACTCATTGTAAAGGCTCCAAAATTATTGAACATACTATTTCAAGACATGGGGAAACGGATTACTCGAAAAAAAAATTAGTTCCAGAAACACCGATAGATGGTGCTGTACAACAGAAAATCTGAAAAAAAGACAAAAATAATCACAAAAAACAAACGCATGCAATATGGAATTTTTCCTTTTTATTTTCTGTTGCCGATATGAAAAAAAGAAGATAAAAAAGTGAAGATACTTAAACTGTCAGTGTAACTGCAATTTCGCACTATAAGCACAAAAATTTTCATAAACCCTTGGTTTGCAGCTATGTTCTGGGCATAAAAGGGGATAAAACTGGGAAAATGTCATTCTTATCAGCAATGGCTGTCACGCTGCCAGAATGCGCTTTGCCTGTGAAGCTGTTTTATGAAAACAAAGGAAGTGCCGCAGCTGCGTCGTCTTCGACTTAAGAATTTATGCAAAGGACCATTACTTCCACAAGCTCTCAGGAGAACGATCGCTCGATTCAAGAAAATTGGACATCTTGGAGTTCAGTCAGGTCGAGGATGCAAATCAACTCGTTCAGGTGTCATTGAAGATGTTGCCACTGCTATTGTTGAACAATTAGTGGATAAAGTTGTAGGCTGTAGTAGTGCATGTGCAGTGTCACGACACTTGGATGTTCCCTACAGCACACTGCGGAACGTACTGAGAAAAATGGTGCATTTTTTCTCATACAAAATTAGTCACAATCAGCAGTTGCTGGCCATCAACAAGGAGAAGCGACTGACCTTTGCATTGACATTTCTGGCTAGAGTTGAAGTGGATGCATCGTGGCCATGGCAGATTCTATGGAGCAATGAAGTGCTTTTCCATCTAAGTGTAACAGTCAACACCCATAACTGTTGCATTTGGGACACGAAAAACCCTCGTACCTTCTAAGAGATTCCACTTCACTCACCGAAAGTTACAGTCTGGTGTGGATTCACAGACACATTCATTCTTGGACCTTTCTTTTTCGAACAGGCTACTCACAAGGGCCCTGTGGCATGCACCGTGACGGCCAAGAGGTACAAAAACATGCTCCAAAATTTTGTTGTGCCCCAAATGCGACAGCAGCAATGTCTTGATTCAATTACCTTTATGCAAGATGAAGCGCCTCCACACATTGGACTCTGTGTACAGCAGTTTCTTCGGCAACATTTTACTAATGATAGAGTAATTAGTTGTGTGTTTCCGTCAACCTGGCCATCTCGTTCTCCAGATCTTAATCCCTGTGATTTTTGACTGTGGGGATACTTAAAAAATCTTGTTTATCGAGGACATCTGGTAACCTTGGCAAATTTGAAAGAAAGTATCACTCTGCATTTGAGAAGCATCACAGTCTACCAATTACGATCCGCAGTTGAACAAGCTGTCCACAGACTTCAGATTTTACATCTTGAAGGAGGGAACCATATTGAGCAGCATTCCCTGCTTTGATAAGGTCTTTGTGATATGAATGTTTGGTATGTTCAAATAAATTGTGTTACAAATGTGTATTTTGTGTCTTTTCAGCATATTTTCTGTTGTACAGCGCCATCTATCGGTGTTTCTGGAATTAATTTTTTTCCCCGCATAATCCGTTTCCCTATGTCTTGAATAGTATGTTCAACAATTTTGGTGCCTTTTACAATGAGTAGTTCGATGTGTAGAGAGCTCAGAGTAGGGGTGTTTTAATTCTGACCACCTGGTATATATTTTTGTTGGATGCATTTAGATTTTATTATAACTAATTTCTTATTTATATGATATGCTATTATAAATCAGTTCTGTATAATTCTTAGTTAAATATTAAAAAAAAAAACCAATTTTATATGGTTTGACTTTAACAACTATGGTATCATACTGATTCTTGTTACTGAAAATATATAATTTGAAATATAATATTTACTAAAGACATGTTTATTTTAATTAAAATCTAAAGATATTTATGTAAATTTTACAGTTTGCAAAAGTTGTCTTGTTAAGCATCTTGAAGATAACAACACCTGTCCCACCTGTGAAATTGTGATTCATCAAAGTCACCCTTTGCAATACATAAGGTAAACAAACAGATTTATGGGAAATTGAAGCTCTGATCTTCATGTGTGTAGTTATCCCACTTATATACATTTATGTTTGGTGATGAATTATGAAAAGAAGAATCTATATAAATTTTCTGTAAACTAAAATACATTTAATTACTAGATGAAGTGTTTATTTAATTTGGAAATGAGTAAGTTTTGTCTATATGTTGTAATAGACAAAACTGAATCATTGTAATTAATATTTAGTATTTATGTTATATAAATGAGAACTAAATCCAAGACATTTGTTTGTGAAATCTTTATTCCTGTATTTAGTAGCTGAAAGTGCATAGTAGTTTGCATTCAGTACTTACCAAAACTTGGTTGTCCTACAGAATGCTTGAATATTGTTATCACATGCTTTCTGTAATATGCTGTTAATTTTCTAATATGAACTAGTGCTTTGCTTCCCCATTAATATTTTTTAGATCTGCTTTTTTGTTTGTTTCTACTGTAAAAAATGCTATTGTTAGTTTAAATATTTTGTAGTTCCAGTTATGAAATATTATTTTTGGCGACATGCAGAAGTTATATTTACCAATAGTAGAAACTATATAAATTTAGTTCTAATTTTGTATTTCATTGATTTTTGTAAACAATTAATTACACAGAATGAAATAATCTAAACACTGAATGTTTGCTGAAAAATCTGGATCGATTTTTTGCTTGATCCAATAAAATTAAATTTATAATGCATCCAGATAAAAAGGTAACATTTGGGGAAATATTATTTATTGTTCCTTTTTTAATTCTTTAATAATTTTGTATATATAAGTAGTGGTTCTACTTTTTAGTTAATTTGTAATTATTTTTATATTCTTCATTATTATCTTATATCTATTACAAGCTATAAAAATGACTCCAGGACGTAAAAAATAAATTTACTATTGCTGTTTTAAAAAGTCGCTAGCAATGGGAAAATTATTAATATAATTAATGCTTTTTTTAAAATACTAAGGAACCATTAGTTGTTACTTCGAATTCTAACTATGAAATTTTTCTGCGCAATATGTTTCATTAGAAGTTAAAAGCATACTTATATGAACCCCAAAAGGGTCAAAGAAGTTGGAGTGTTTAAGAGCCTGCTTGCAAATAAAATTTTTGAAGCTTGACTCCATCAAGACATTTTATTTAGAGGAAGATACCTTTTTACCACTAATGGTTTACAAAATCAGTTTAGTGCTTATCTCAACAATCAAGGAAGCAGACTTAATCCTCTAACCTTGGTTGATAGTTTTTCTTTTAAAAAATATGGACTGTTTTTAATTGGTATTTATATGTAGCACTTGCTATAAATCCAGATACATAAGTATATAAGCAATTTTTTTTCCAAAACTTGGGTATCCTTTCAAATTGTAAAGAATGATTGAGAATCAGTTTCTACATTGCCTGTGTCAGTAGGGTAATATTGAGACAGTAGTAAAATTTATTAGGAGATATATGTACAAATTGGTATAAAATTCAGATTACTTATAGGTATTGCTATTTCTTAAAATATTAATTTTAAGATCATCTTAACAAGTCTTTACTTTTCAGACGTTGAATATAGTATAGGAGTTGAAATTAGATGTAGTCTTTTTTATTTCATTATTTTAAAAAAGCATATTTTGTTTTTCACATGATGTTTATGAAACCAATCAAGAGCATCACGAACGATTAAGTTCCAGAGGGGAAAAACTGTATGTTTTGGTTTATTCAAAAAATTATAGCATGCTTTTAGAAAAATGTGTAAATCACTCAAATCTGTACGATTGTTTTGCAAAAAGGTGTCAAAATTAATTTTTATTAACTTTTGAAACTGTTTTTGATTTTTATCGCTTCAAACTATTAACTTAGTGTAGTAGTAGTGGTAATGTATTTGAGTATATAGGTTGAATGAAAATTAAAAGTAGAATTTAATTCAGACATCCAGCAAGAGATTGGTTGCCATTTTGTCCTGGACAGGACCTCTAATGGTGCTTGGATTGAACTTCATTAACTTGCAAATAAACTTGGAACTGCACTCTTTCATGCAGCTGAAATTTAGAACTTATTATGTCGTTCTGTCTGTGTAACTATTACTTTTGGATCCCTTTGGTCCAGACAAATGAATTATTTTATGTCTTCAACCTTTCTTCCCTTTGTATAATTATGAATTCACAGAACAAGCATTTTAATGAACGCTTATTAAATATGGATTTAAGCGCTGTACATCGTGAACAATTTAAAAATTCATTTTCATATACTTTATTTGTAATGTTTATATTAGTTCATAACGTAACTTTCTTTTCTCCTAAACACACAGTATAGTCAGCCAATATGCAACTTTTGCACAAGTTTCTAGCTTTCTATTGATTCCATGAAACAAATGCTGAAGAATGCATTTTTTCTCAACAAAGTGAGATGTTTAATATAATTATGATATAAAGTTCTTGTCTTAAACTTTATTTAATTTAAATGTTGGCGTGGTAAGTGCACTTATGTTACAAGTGCATTATTGGTCTATTGTAATGCCAATCTTTTTCAACTTTTATTTTATTTCAGTTATGACCGGACAATGCAAGATATTGTGTATAAGTTAGTCCCGAACCTTCAGCAAAGTAAGTTCATGTTGATATGTTGTTTTAAATTTCTGGATCTGTAGCTATTTTATTAAGCTGCTTGTGTAATTCACTTCCTGATTGCTT
Organism: Araneus ventricosus; assembly: GCA_013235015.1. Taxonomy (NCBI): domain Eukaryota; kingdom Metazoa; phylum Arthropoda; class Arachnida; order Araneae; family Araneidae; genus Araneus; species Araneus ventricosus. The sequence goes on from BGPR01000076.1 coordinate 1,218,028, forward strand.
GTAATTCAGTACCCTTATGGAATCTTAAATGCCATTTAGTGTTTCTGATTAAACTACGCATTTCGTATCAATGCATCTCGCTTTTAAAAGATTCTTCTCTGAACCTTTTTTGTATAAAAGTGGATGGTAACAAATAAATTAATTATTGTTTAACTGTAGGTGTTGTGCAATTGAGGCCTGATGAAAACGAAATCTTGTATTTTCATTATTGATTTTATATGTTTGGTTTGATTTTGAAAGAAATAAATTGTTTTACACCTTTTCATATTTATTTAAATTTTTTAGGCAAATTCATATATCTCTTATAACTTCTTTATCTACGGTAAACAATAACTATGTCCATGAAAATGTTTTAAAACATAATGAAGAAGAATTATTTAAAATATATATGATGCATTATATAAAGGCCCTTCTCCTCTGAAATTTTGTTAGTTCAGGTGCGCTTGCTTTATTGTATTACATGGACACATTATGAGAGAAGCGTGTTAAAAAGCTAACTGCAGTATAATCAACTGGATTGCACTGTGGGCAATATTTGAGCTACAAGTTTATAGAAGATAAAAATAGTAGTTTGTGAAGAAATGATTAGTTGGGTAAAAAATTAATAAAATTGGAGGGGAAAAGGCATTAAAATTTCAAAAGGGTAGAAATGCTTGGTAATTATCTCCAAAGCTATTTATTTTACTCTTAAATAAAGGCCCAATTTCTTAAACTAAATTTTAGAACTACTTTCAATTTTCATTAATTTCCTCTGGAATTCACTTGTGTGTAGTTTTATAGTTACAAGACATTTCTAATTCCCTAACTTTTATCTTAATTACCTTTCATTTATTCAGTAATAAAAAAAAATAATGTAAGAAAATATAAAATTGATCTATGCTGTTTTGAATATTTTCCTCTCATCTTAGATTTAATAAGGTTTATGGAAAAAGTAATACAAACTCAAGAAATTAGGCCAATATCTGAAAAGTGGAAAATTGTGTGTTCTTACTATAAATGTAATGTTTCATATTTACAAAATTATTAACTTGGTGTGTATATTTTCATAAAATATATTTTCAAGACGTGTTTAGTTCTGTAATTAAGGATCTTAATAATTAATCATGTTACCCAAAACGAAATTTGAAAAAATGAATTTCTGACTTAGTCCTGGATTTTTTAAAACAGTGAAGTTTTATTTTCTAGGATTGCATTGTATATAGTAGTATTGATTATTCTGTGCATGAAATAAGTGTTCTGCAATGTTCCCCCCTCGTATGTTATTTTACATGCATGCTAAAAATGATTTGTATTAATTTTCTGACTTCATCTTTTTATTGAACGGAATTCCTCTGTTTTTGAGCCACTGGAACTAACTTCATTTACAATATCTTTAAAAGTGATTTATTTTACAACCATATATTTGCACTTTCATGGAACATATTAATTACTTTTTATAAATTGTGAAGTGTGATAAACATTGAAATTAAGGTTTTTCCCATTGTGTATTTACAAACTCCATATTAGTATACTTAACGTTTTCTTTACTTCTTATTTTAAAAACAAGTTTTCATTACAATGCATATAATAATCTGAAATTTCTAAACTGTAAATTTACAAAATAATTTCATGCATTTTGTTTGATTTAGATGAAGTAAGACGTGAAAGAGACTTCTATAAAAGAAGAGGAATGCCTTATCCTAAAACTATACCCAGTAAGTTTTTAAATATTAAAATGTGTTTTTTTTCCCATCTGTGAAGTTACTTACAATAACATTTTTTTAATGTGATTCTTTTTAATTTAGAATGGACCAAAAATCAGTGAAATAAATGAAATATAAAATTCCATTATATCTTTGTTTTTTCCATTACCTAAGCATAAAATATTATTGAAGCAGTTTTTATTATTACTTTTTAGATTGATTGTGAATTATGTAAAATGTGCTATCTTTTTGCGAGAAGAAAAATGTATGCATGGGAAAAGTAATTTTTATTTGCATTATAACTTCAGGGATATTTGATTTAAATTATATAATGTAATAATCTTGCATTTCCTTCGTATGTGAAGTAGTTTTCTTTTGAGTGTCTATTTTGTTTGAAGAGTGTAATATTGTTGAAGTAAATGTAGAAAGGAGAAGTTTTGACATTAGAAGATTGTTGAATGTGGTGTGTATCACAGTTTTTGTTTGTTTATTTTTATTGCATGTATGTATGAAACATTGATGTTTTTATTTTCTCTCACAAAGATAACTGCATTGAAAAAGAAGCTGGTTTACAGTCTTCTTCATCTAAGTTAGAAGACTCTGACTATCACAGATCTGATGAACAAGTTAATATTTTACTTGAAGCTCAAACTACAGCATTGAAACAAATGCGAAGGAAGTTTATACGATGTTCTGCACAAGTTACTGTGACTCATCTAAAAAAGTTTATTGCCAAGAAAGTTTTTAACAATATGGATAAATATCGTGAGGTGAATGTTATTTTATTCCAATTACTTTCATTTGTGTTGCTATTCTTATGTATTGTTTAATTATGTGAATTTAGTACCTCAGTCTAATATAAATCATATTTGACTTATCTTTGAATTTACAAAAAAAAAAAAATGTGTTTAAACTTTGCAGTTTCATAATTATATGTAATCTAGGATTTTTAGAGTGTTAACTATTTTGCATTTTCAATAATTAGATTATTACCTAAATCTCTGGTGGTTAATTTCAGTCATATTTTCTTTTGAAGTTGCTCTTATATTTAAAGCAATAAATTAACATTTTTATTTATTATTCTGTTAGGTTGACATTTTGTGCAATGAAGAAATTTTAGGAAAGGATCATACTTTAAAATTTGTTTGTGTTACTAGATGGAGGTTTAAGGTAAATAACTATATTTTGTATATCATGGTTTTATTGTGGTTTGCAAATTTGTGCATTTTGCTCTCGGTTTCTTAATATATTTAGTAAGATTTTTATTTTTATCTGTATGTAAAAAAATTTTCTGGATGATTCAGAGTTTGGTAACTGCAAATTGAGCTCATTATCTCATAAATTTTGTTCTGATTTTTCGTTGTGTATTTTGTATATTTTTCCAAACTGAGGTAATGTCTTTATTTTAATGTAGCATCTTCTGTATTGTATTGTGCAGTAATCGTAATATTGTATAACAGTATGGTAGAGTATCATACAGCCTGGGGTTAGCTACCTTTGGTGATAGTTTTATAGTTCTAATTATGGATTGTCTTCAGTTTCCTGTTGGCTATCCTTCTATCACATTTAAATTATTGGTGTACAAAAGACTTGGATCATTTCATTTGATCACTTTTTTTTTGCTTTTGATTAATGCTTAGTAATTGTGAGGGGGCAGTGGAATTCAATGTATCATAATAAATGTGCTATATAAATAACATTTAGTTTTACACTTAAGAGGTGATACAAAATAAGTCTTCTAGACAAGACAATTTTTTCATATGTTTCCACATCCACTCATAGTGACATTGCTGTTTCAAGTTTTTGTCACTCAGCAAATTACTTTTTTTAAAAATCTTTTTATGCTGTTTTCAAGGGCTTCGACAATCGATCCCCCCCCCCCTCCCATTTTATGAAAAGATGCAATTCTTTGAGTATAAGTATCTTTTCAAGAGTATTTTTTGACACTTTTTCTTTCTTCATATACAGTAACTCCAGCATATTATTCATTATTATCTGTAAATTAGCTTCAGATTTTATCATTATTAACCATTTTTCTGTATTAGATAAAAATCGAAGCAACCCTGCATATAATTACAGGGTGTGTGGCGTCATGAAAAGCGCTTAATTTTGAGAGTACGGTCCTTAAAAAGTGCTTAATTTTCTCGAGAAGTGCAAAGGAAACATTTTTGGTTTTTGTTTCCCCAGACATTGAATACGATATCGAAAGCATAGTCATAAAGCTTTGTTTAACGGATGTATCTAGAAAGAAAACCGACGTAAGGGAAGAATTCGGGGAATGAATCCAGGGTGAGATAGATCCAAGATAATGCTTATAGTCCAATCAATAGAGGCCCAAAATGGGGATGAAAAAACATTAAATCGTATAGTTTTGAAAACTGATACACATGTTCGCGAGAGGCTTCTGTTGAACATACTAAATTTCTGGTCCTGGAGGTGCGGCGCTCGCCGCCCTCTTGGCCTTCGGGCCCCCCCCCCCCCTTTTTAAAGTTTTTCTTTAATATCTGTTTTCGAATTACAATTGATTTAACAAATTAAACAGCGTGAAATTCCCTACGAATACATGCATTTATTATTCTTCTACCTATAATAGTTTCTGAGATAATGGATCTCAAAGTTTGCCGCCATCTTCAATTTCATCCCCCTTTTATCGTCTTTTTTTGAATTTCTCAAAAATTATTCAATTTTCAATTACATGTAATACAACAAATTAATGATCATAAAATTCCCTACAAATACATGCTTTTAATTTTCTTTTAGTTTTAATAGTTTCTGAGATATTTAAGAAAAACTTAAAAAGGTGGATAAAATCCAAAGATGGTAGCAAACTTTGAAGACCATTATCTCGACAACTATTAAAACTAGAACAAAAATAAAAAGCACTCTTTCATAGAGAATTTTACGTTCTTTAATTTGTTGTATCGCATGTGTTTTGAAAACTGAATAATTTTCGAGATATTCAAGAAAAACTGAGAAAAAGGGGATAAAATCCAAGATGGCAGCAAACTTGGAGACCCATTACCTCGGAAACCCTTGAAGATAGAATAAACATAAAGGTATGCATTTGTAGGGAATTTTATGTTCATTAATTTGCTGATTACAACAAATCTGCAAATCGAATAGTTTTCGAGATATTAAAAAACACTTAAGAAAAGGGTATGAAATCCAGGATGGTGGCAAACTTTGAGACCCATTATCTCGGAAACCATTCAAGCTAGAAGAAAAATAAAAGCATATTTTTGTAGGGAATTTTAAGCTCTTTAATCCGTTAAATCACTCAGGGCCAGGGACTTTTGTACGTTCATCAGAAGACCCATCACGAACATGTGTACTAATTTTCAAAACTATATTATTTAATGTTTTTTTTTTCAAACCCTTCATTGACTGGACTATTAATGATCTTTTTTATGCTCCCTCTTACTTCAACATTGGGTAGCGCCGTATATTGGGAATGATTACCCCGAAGGGGCAAATTAACTGGTAGTTTTGTTAATTTTAAGAAATGTTGAAAAAGGTAACAGATTTTTATTGTTAAAATTATAAAAGTTTATTTAATTTTTGATAATGACAATTTGTATTATTTTAAATTTTTTTTTAAAATCAAAAATACATATTTAAGATTAAAAAAATATATATTTGAATTTTCATTAAAAACTATGCATTTTTATAAAACAGAAATCATCATATGCTTAGAAAATACGTGGGTCAACGTATGCATGCATGTACAAAGGTGCTTAATTTTTTTGGCTAAGGTGCTTAATTTTTGCAGTAATTTCTCACTACGCACCTATATTTAACCAGTTCAGGACCAGCGAAAGGAGAAAGAAGCGCTTTGCCAGGCCTGCTTACTCTGGAAGGATTCGTATGCACAGGACCAGGCGATTTTTTTTTTTCCCCCGTTAAGCGTAATTTCATTTAAAATCATTACTGCAAGTAAATACGCTGAAATTTACAGTTTATTATCATTGATAGTATCTGAATATAATGTAATAAAATTTTCGTGATATTTAAAAAAACAATTGAACTAAAATAAAATTGACCAAAACATACAAACTACTATCTAGCAAATTGTAAACGATAATTTGTACTCCAACCCTTATCCAATAAACATTCCATCATGCCATCAAAATATTTAAAAAAATCCCTCACAAAATAGATCACAGCTCTTATGTGCAATCCTCAAATGAATCGAACGTGCGCAATTGTTTACATAATCAAATAGCCCTGGTCCAACAAGAAAAATCCGGAACCATAAGTACATACTGAAGGTCAACACTCTGATGCAACATTATTCGAAAAAGTAATGGTTTTTACCGCCATCTAGTGCCGTTTAAAAATTCAAATAAAACGTTCAAGTTGCTATCGCATATATGCGATCGCAGGCGCTGTGGCACGGAAAGACAAATTACATATATGCGATGGTGGGTTCTGAGGCATGGAAAGACAAATCACATTTATGCGATGGCAGTCCTGAACAGGTTAAGAAAATAATCAAATGTGCTTGACTTTTAGATATGCTTCCAAATGCTTGATTTCTGTAATATTACTTCTACAAACACCTTCCAATTTAAGTTTCTGGTTCAAAAGTTCTCGGCATTCTTTTGAAGTTTTTTAAACTTTTTTTGGTCATTAAATTAGAACTAACTGTGCAATGCATTAAACTTGGAATGAACTAGTTAGCTAGTTACAGAATTCAACAAGGACTCCCTCATTTTAAAATTAAATAACTTCATTAGCGAGGAGATCGATAGAAGAAGCGAAACCAGTGATATGCTTAGTCTAGAAAGCCAAAGCGAAAATCTGATACAAAAGTTTGCTAGAAATTATTATAAATGTGGACAGGTGGCGGTAGGTTGTAATAGATATTCAAGATAAGAAATCATAAACTGTCCCATGGCAAACCGAAAATGCCTAATTTGATGGTGTGATGTGATTGCAACGACACTTTGCAAATGACAGTTTATAGCTTTCTTCTCGAAATCTGAACTATGATTCACAACGTAGCAGCGCCACCTGTCGGCAACATTTATAACTAGATTCTTGCTGTATCAGGCGCTGCGACTCGCCTGCATCACTGATTTTAATTTCATAATCTCGATGCGAAATTGAGAAAATGAGTCCTGTGGTTTTCATCCACAATGATCATTTTTATAGTAAATGGAACTGCTGATGCATCTCTTTACTTAGGGCATGATTGATAGCTAAAATGTGAATGGTATTTAATTAAATATCTCATCTCGTATATAAGTACTCTAGTTAGTAAAAATGAAAATGAGTGCATGGAATAATATAAAAATATACTTATTAAAAAAAAAACGCATTTTGATCAATATGCTAAGTGAATTTTTTAAATTCAGAAATTGTAGACAGCGTGATAAGCTGAGTGCGCATCTAGGTAAATTAAGATTACAATCAATTATCAGTATTTTAAAGTTAAATGAATGTTTAGAATTTTTCTTTCTTATGATATTAATTCTGGCAGTTTCCTTTATCGACAGTCTTCATCGCTTTTTGCTTTACAGTGTTTGTATTGATCTCCACATTTTTATTTAAAAAATTCTCTTTAGTACAGTAAAGTTCAACTAACCGCGCATCTCGGAAACGCCGTTTCGGATACAGGTGACTGGGAAAATGGGGGGTATCTTTTTTTTTTTTTTTTAGATTTTTCGCACTAAATGATTTGTTGTCATTTTCAAATGTGCATTAAATATAATTTGAAGAATACTTCATCCTCCCATAACATTGTATTTACAAAACATATTAGATGAAGATTTTATTTAAATTGATGATAACAAAAGTATGGTCTGTATAATTTTTACCGAATATATAGATTGTAAAAATAAACATAAAATAGATAAAACCGAAAAATATTCTACTCAGCAAGCATAATAAAACTCTTTAAGTGATCATAAACAAATCCCAGATTGAATATCAAACTTCAATTATTTTTAAAATCGCTTAAGGGTTATTACAGCATACTGTCTCCCGCGCGGATATTCGTAATCGAATCAACATCTGCCGGTACGGAGTAAATAAATAAAGGAAAAGAAAGAGACTTACCAATCGACAATACCCACCGAGCATTTTTGTTTTTTTTCTTACCGTTCTCCTTTATCTTTTTTTGTTTGTTCGATTTCATTTTAGGTCTCGTTTTCGCGATAGATGAACTTTTTTTTCTGTTCTCACTTTTGCTTTTGAATCCCCCATAAACAAGACTGTCGTCACTGTATTGCTTTTTTTCCTTCTCGCCCCTCCGATGGAAGCGGCAGTATTCAGAAATAAATTGTTTGCGATATGGAACAGTCTGAGATACTGGCATGTTGAATTAGAGCGGATGTAAAATTTTAGAAAAACTCATTTTCTAATTTTCCGTTAGTTGAGCTTTCCAGATACTTGAATGCGATATCGAGAATTTACTGTACACTGATAAAAGCATTTTAAATTTTTATATTCATTATTTTTTTAGTTTTAAGCTTGTAATGTATTTAATAATTCATGATTATTATGGAATCTTGTAATCAATTTTTCATTGCACAGTTCAGTTTTTTCATATTCTTAATATCCAAGAATTAATATTCTTAATTTTTTTCTTATTCCTTTGCTCTCGAAAAACTAATTAGATGCATAATTACTCACTGAATGCAAGGGCTCATTTAATTGGTTTGAGAAGTAAAAAATATAATCGTGCAAGTTTTTTTTTTCTGAAAAATTAATCTGTGGCATCTTGCAACTCTGTTGGTAGTTTCTTGATTTCGATTGTTAAAAAATGTCTGAATGATGCCACATCTAGAATGGTATGCCCGAGAGGAGAAATCTCTTTGATATGAGTTAAAAATATGATATGCTCAATTGTAGGTGAAAAAGGATTGCCAGAATAACTCATTTGCTTTTGATTAAAATCAAAACTTTGAATTAATTAAAAATCTAATTGATAATTAAAATTTGAAAATATTAAATTATTGAATTTTCGCGGGAACTTGCAACTTTATTGAATTTTGGAACTCTAGTACATCAGGAGGTGAGTGAAAAATTGATTAGAAAATTCCATCTTTACAAACCTGAAGTAAGTCGAATTGAATGAAAGCATGTTGTAAGGATGCGCTTACAAAAAAATGAATTTTAATTAGGATATTAAGAAAATATCATTTATAATTTTATTAATTGAATCTGACAGTTGATCCTTATTATTTATGTTCTGTTTTGTAATTCCCAATGTCTATTTTAATATTGAAGTCTAGTCTTATAATTTCTTTCCTTTATTTTCAGGATCCACCTTTAAAATTATATTATAGGCCAAAATTGGATCTGGCTTAAGTATTTAGCAAAGTAAAATATTCAGTTGAAAACTGTGTGTAGAGTGAAGGCATTGATCTGCATCATGTATATAGGTTTGTAAAAAGAAATTGTTGTACCATCATCATGTTTTTGTAAAGAACTTGCCTCATTTTTCCATGATTTCTTTCATGTGAATATCTGATTCAGACATTCACATTATTGAATGCGTTCAGAAGAATTGTACAGATTTCGTGAATGAGTTTTGTAACAGCTGTATTTTAGAGAGATTCTCGTTACTTATTTGAGAGCAAAGTTGCTGAAAATAGCGCAAAAGAATTTCATGTTTTAAAATACTTTTTTTTATTTTGTGTAACAATACTTCAACATTTTTGGTATTTAGCTATTCGTTTTCATTTGTAAAACGTCATCATAATTTATTTGAACATTCTTATAAATATCATTGTGAATTTTAATCATCTTCATACTCGCGCAAAAATGTAAATATTTATATTGTATAACTGTAAAAGAAAAGAGGAATATTTTTCTTATGTGTTTCTTCAAGACTCAAATGTATTTAAACTTTTGATGAAAAAAAATTGTAGGAAAAAAAAGTTTTTCTCTTATCAAATATTATGAAGTCATGCTCTTGATAATCTTTTTGTTTTCCTTTGATACAGATTTTAAAATTCATGTTTTTATGCCATTGTTAAAAGGCTACTAGATCAGAAAGCTGACTAATTCAGTGTAATACTGCATTATTTGATATATTTTAGAGGATGTTTTTTTCTAAACTGTTTAAATGTATGAAAGGAAAAATTTTTATTTATTGTTTTTACAATAGGATGTAATCAATTTTTATCTTTTTGTCCAGTCTGTTTTATCATTAACTCTCAATTGTTGAAAATTATTTAATGCTCTTTGTATTACTGTGATCTGAAAATAGAATTTTAGGCACTTGCAGCACATTTAGTGGCATATGCTAATTTTGGTTTATAATAATTCAAGATTTTGTGTTAGCTGTTAATGTTTCCATGGTATAGTCTTGTTTCAAGCAATAGCTTGCTTCGCCCTGTTATCGTTCTATGAAATAGTACATAATGATAACAGGAGCATAAGAAATCAGCCTGTAAAAAATCTGTTTAAAGTTTTTATTAATCGGTAAATTATTTCTGGACTCTTCCTGGTATTCTGAAAAAAAATTGCATGTATAAGTTATATGATTTTTAATTAGAAAAGATAAAATGAATTACCATATGTAATGTGATTGATTAAAGTAATTAATCCATACCTTAATTCAATATTAAAGTACTATTTACTCTTCTTACTGTCCTGCTTCTCTATCCTTTGAAAACATGAGGTATAGACAGGCTATTGCTTAACTTGTGCAGTCAAATTATTTTGTTAAAAAGACGAGTATATTTTCTACCTTTAATACCAACAATGGAATAATAATAATAAAGCAATTGAATGCAAGTAGCTCTAGTGTTAAGAATTTTGTTTAAAAATATCATCACTTTTAAATGTTTTAGTGTGTTATGGAATGATTTAATGCATCTAAAAGTTATTGTTTAAAGGAAAGATGGAAGGAGGTCTTTTAGCTTTGAAATCATCTGAGAATATTCATCTTTTGACATGCTTTAATACCAGTCAGTGAGATAATATTAGAAAGTTTTATTATTGCATGTTTTATTCATATGTCTGTTTTTAATTGCATTTTCACTCTCCTTAACTGCTTCACATTCTGAGCTTGTGTACCAACTTATTTCTAAATGTCAAGGATGGCTTTAGAGTGTTTTTCATATTTGATTTAAATATGGTGTTAATTCTTCCTTAAATATGTTATAATTGCTTTTTTTTTTACATGTTAGTCATTTTAGTTTATGAAATTTTGTGATAAGCTTGCTGTGGTTTGTAAAGATTCCTTACAGATAGTAGACTCTTGTATCCTCGCTAAAAATCCATCCTTGTGAAGTGGTCATTGGAGGGGGGGGGGACAACTTATTTCCATATGTCTGAATTATAAATATTACTTCCTATACTGTGATATTATAGTTCAGTTTGTTATAACAGGGAGTCTACTATGTCTGTGAGAAAGTATGGGGATATGTTCCAAAAATTTGTTGTTTTTTCTTTGTTCTTGTAAAATATGTTGTGACAAAATCATTGAAATTTAGCTTTAGTATTCATTATATGATGATCATTATCATTCGTTTTATGAAACAGCATTATATCATACATATTCGTATTTTTTTTCCAAAGAACTAAGCAATGTACCAAAAACTGATTTTTAAAAACTTAACATTTGTCACCCTTGACCATTAAGTGAAATGAGAAAGATTTTATTAACTTTCAGCTGCTTTACTACAGAAATTAGAAAAATGAATTGGCTTTGAGTTTTTTTTTTTTTTTCCAATTTTTTATTGAAAAGATTATGTATAATTATTCAGTTTATGAATTTTTATACGATTTCCCAATCTTTTTGGACAACAATTGCCAAACAATCTTATGTCATTGAAATTCTGTGATATCCAGAAAAACGTTAGTGATGCTTTAAATGACACTAATATTTTTTATCTTTAACAAGATTTCTTCTCTTTATGAGCCAGAAAAATTTTTCTTCATCCAAAACTTTGAAAATAAGAAAATGAAGCATTTATTAATGATAGTATACAGAAATATAAAATAATGGCTCGGCAAATTAAAGTAAAATACTTTGTCATGGGGATTTTCATAGCTCTTACAGTTTATAAATACTGAAAACTTGAAAGACAGTATAAAAAATTTTGTACCCCATAGTTTAAAATGCTCTTGTCTATGTTATGTCTTATTTTTTCAAAGCTTGGTAAATTGAATCATCGTGATTTAATAAATTGTAAAAATTAATTAGTTCAAACATCCATTTAGAAATTTCTAGTGATTTGTTTTTGTTCAAAACTTTTCTTCTTGGATCATAAAATGAAGTTGCCTAAAAAACATTGAATATGTTACCAATTGACTTACACTAAAATTTGTTTTGTTGTTTGTTTGTTTGTTTTAAAAACATATCTCTGTTCCCTTAACCTGATGTGCATTACATTTAGTTCGCTTATATGTTCTTTCATTATTTCCAAAGATTTGAGTTAAATTCATTACTTTTCATGCCCTTAAGTCTGTATTATCAAATACAGGTTTTCTTTAATTTCGAATATTTGAACTTAATGCTTTATTACTTTTTTTTTACAGAAATTCTTGTTAATTTTGTCCCCTCCCTTAGAGCTATGAGTCTTGTAAACCATTTCCAAAATCAATGTTGAAAATACTTTTTCACTGATATTAAATGCAAAATTTTGTAAATAAAAAGACAGGCATTTTCTGTAGAGTTCTAATTTTTGGAAATTCAAATTCAAAAGGTCCACTCAAGTCCTTAAACAGAATTTATTCAAATGATTATGGTTGGGACGATTTGCATGTTGGCATGAGGATTTTTCTGGGAAGATGTTTGTTTTAGTATGCATCTGTTATAGTTGTTTGTGTACAAGGATACATATGTTCATTGCATCAGTTAACAAGATTTGGTCTAGACAGTGAGATTTTTTTTCGTGATTGTATTTGCTCAATCGAGTTCAACGCATTTTAATGTTTTTATGAGGGGAATTTGTCTATGTATAGTCATGTTTATATTTATAAATCTGAATTCTTAATTGTCTGAGAGCTAAAACATTTGTACATCTTGTTACATTCAAGCCATCTGCACTGAAGTACCTCTTCCGACAGTCAGGAAAACAAATATGCCGTGTATTAATGAGTTTGGTAGACTTTCTTTTATAAAATGCATTTTTCTGGAACTGGAAAAAAATGCCCTGTTACATTTTGATTAATATTCTCTGTTGAATACTTAGAACACTATCTTTTTTTATTTATTTATCCTTTTGTTTATTATAAAACAGTATGGTTATGTAATATAATGATTTTAAAATATATTCCAAAATAAATGCTTATTGGAGAGATCATGAATTTAATTGTGTTTAAAAATTTAATTTTCATGTTTAATATTTTTTTAATGCACAAGCTTGATAAATTTCATATGTGTTTTTACTATGGTACAGCATCGAATGTTTTGCTCCCCTATCCTATCAGTTTCCTCAAATATTGGATGCCATAACCTCTGAGGAAATAAATGAAGCCTTAAACTGAAAATACCATAATTGTACTTCTTTTCTGCTCAACCAATATGATTGTCTTTATTCCATCATCTAAATGACAGTTAAGTTTGGCCTTCAGATCGACTTTCCACTGGTGCTCAAGAAAGTCATGCATAATCGTCTTCTCATACCTATTGTAATTTGGTACTTTTTCAATTTGTTGTCTTTGTTCAAATTGTTTTCTGTCTACAGGAACAATGTAGAAATTTTATAAAATCTTTTTTGAATTTTTTCAAAACTTCCATATGTCATGAAATATAGATTGTATTTTTCAGAACAAGATAAATTTGCATTTAATTTTTCTCTTCAATTTTTCGGTGAATAATACTGAAAATAAAAATGTGTGTTTGTGTTTGAACCAGCAATAATTATAAATCCATATGTATTCAAAATGTTTTATTACACTACATTAAGTTCATGTAATTGTTTGAGTTCTTATTTCTACTGCTATGAATCAAGACATCAAACACTGAAATCTTACCTGTACCATATATTTGTATTTTTCAGCTATCTTTAAACTTTTATTTAGGTTAATAAGTATTAAATTTATATAAGTCTTTCTGCAGTTTTTTAGAAAATTTAAGCATTATAATCATAATTCATATATTTTTCTCTTGATTAGATTATAAGTAATCGAGTGATTTTACTGTCTTTCATTGGTGAAGTATATCGGCTACTTCCAATGCCTTTTTTTCTATAATTATTATTGTGTACTGTTCCCTGTTCTAAGATATAAATTTATTTGAATATTTCTTATAACACCTAAATATCATGCATATGGTAATCTGACATCATGTGCTTGGCAATTACTACAATGTAAGAATTGGTAATTTTTTTTATTCTACGTTTTCAAGTTGAGTAACCTACCTCAAAAATCTTAAATGCATGCTAGTCATTTCCATGTGCGGCCAATAAAGACCAATTCTGTATCATTTCTTATTTATACTCTGTTTATAATTTTTATAACCACTATTCTCAAGCAATCATTACAATTGTTTTGATACTCATTGCTCAAGCACTGTTATTATTATTCTTGTCTTTGCTTTTTAAATCATGAAATAATTAACCAAATATGTGTTTGCTTGGAGCCACCAACTATGTCTTCCTGCACCTTTCAACTTTTTGTGACTGTTTTTCTATCATGAAAAGTATTAATTGGAGAAGTTTGAAGCATAACTTTGTTTTCTATGTAACTGAATGGTGTATTTTCAAGTTACTTGCTTTTATAAAGCTTTTGCAGAAGGAAACATTTTTTAAAAAATTGAAATAGAGACCATGCATCAGTTTAATTTTTAAAAAACAAAGAAAAAATCTTTTATTTTATTATCTTACAAGTATGATTAGCCCATTCACTTACAATAATGTGTCTGACACTTACATCTAATTATAGAATCTTTAATACTGAAAGCTCTTAAGTCATGTGTAAATATTGATTTAAAGGGCAAAAATCACATGAACTCACTTAAAGCTCTAAAGAGGCATCAGGTGTTTGTGTGAAATGTACCATTGATGAGAGTCAAAACTGGAAAAAAAGTGCTGAGCACAAGTTATAAAACTATTTATTTAAAGGGGCATAATTGGACAGATTAATAAGTTTCCAAAATGAGAAGGGGTTCTTTTTTTTATAATTCAATTCAAAGTACAGGTTCAGTCTTTCTCATGACAAAAAGGATTAAAAACACCAGATTCAGAAATAAGAATTATTGTGATTAGTACCAATATTTTATCTAAACCATTAATATTTGCTTATACATATATGGTAATTTATTAGGAGATAAAAAAAAATCAGAATATATGCAAAAGGGGTGGGAAATTTAATGAATGTTGAAAGGAACCTGTTTCATTTTTTTTTTTTCCCTCAGGGTTCAAAAGAAATTGTGAATCCCTGTTGTATGTAAAGTTGTTTATTTATTTTCCATTCTTGAACTGTTTTTGAAACATGGTTGAATGTGTTTCAGTTAAAATATAAGTTTTCATTCAGCTAAAACTTAATTTATATGAGATTATTAAATCATTTTTCAAATTTTTACTAAGCACTAAGGATTGAATTAAAAGGGGTTAAAAAGAGTGACAGACTCTTTTAGTTTTATGCTCAAATCATTCCAGTGAATTACTAGCCTTGCTGTTGGTGGCTCTTGTTTTTATTTACATGAATTATCGCATTGTTGAACATACTTGGTTCATGATACTCTAATTATCTGTAATTATGCTTTGATTCCAGTTATATTACTCCTCTGTTAATGAAAATAGCATGGATTTGAAATTAATTTATTGGAATAATTTTTCATAACTAACTGTGATACTATGTATACTGTTTCATGGATATCTAAATATTCAATAAAATGTAAAGTCATCCAGTTGCAGTTCATTTATTTCATATTTTTTAACTCCTTGCCTGTATCAACTGAGCCCCACACTTAAATTATTATTTTTGAAATAACATGCCGCAATAAAGGGATTGATTTAAAAAGGCTTTATACAACTGTATTGTTAATTTTATGTGTTAACAAAATTGTCATTTACAAATTCATTTTAAATAATAAAAAGAAAATACATTGATATCAGACTTGTGTGAAGTAGTGTAGATTTTAGCTTAATTTATTGAAAGTTTGATGATTATACTGATGCATGATGATGATATGATTATACTGTGTTTGGTAGGCTATATAAACATGCTTCATCTTAACAGGAATCTTGAGTTTCTTAGAAGTTCAGCGTTTTTAGGTTTTAAACTGCATTAACAGCACCATTTTCAATCCATCACCCAGTGTGACAATGGGCAGGTCGACAAAGCAACTGTTATCACTCGACCACCTTCCTTTGTACTCCAGAGGGAATGCGCATCTGTTTCCCTCGTGTCTGACAAAACTGCTAAGAGATGCGGTATATACAAAAAAAAAAGTAGCTGAACTTAAGCGAAAAGATGACTGAAGCAAATTGAAAGTAGAATCTGGCCAAGAGATTTCATCAAGGGTCACCCCCAGCTAGGATTCAAAAATGGGAATTTTTTTTTCTGTGAAGGATCTGACAGATGTCTAAAAATTTGACCCCTCATGACCCAAAAAAACCCTGGATTTGAAAGAGAAGAAAAAACATTTCCAAGATACAAAAATTTGCTTATAACACAGCAATACAATCGATGTAGTACATACAAGTGATGAGCTCTATGAAAACAAGAAAAATTAGTGTGAAGTGGTTCTTTGTCTTGCATAAAAATGGTATTTTGAACGAGAAAAGACTACATTCAGAACTGAATTTCGTCAGTATTTTTAGTTCAACTAAAAAACACCCCTCAAATAAATAGCCCAATTTTGCTTTAGAAATGAAAAAAATCACCTCGGAGAGGAAAGAAACTCAAAATCCAAATACAAGCTTCGATTTTTCTGAAATCAAAATACAGTAGAACCCCGCTAATCCGAAATTCCGGTTAATCCAAACCGATTTTATTTTCGAAAATTATATGTAATTGAAAAGATTTAAATATACATACTAAAAACAAAAAAGTACTTTTTCATTATGCATAATTTTGTACACATTGAAGAAACTAATGCAATAATTCAAGGATCACATTTACATTTAATAAAAACACAACGCATCACATACACGTTTATATTAACGAACTTTTGGGGTGAAGAAATTTGTCTGACGAAGTGATGTTATTCTCGACGTGGAAGCAACAGGAATGGCGTTAGAGTGTGCCCGACAGGCAGCGGCGTAAGAAGGCGGGTGCGGCACACACCGGGTACCAGCTCTGAGAGGGGTGACAAAAAATTGTCGGGTTTGTATTAATGAGCCTTTTTGTTACATAAAATAACATATCAAATAATTTACATGGACTTTAATAATCGCAAAATGCGGGTGAACGATGTGATGCTGTAATTATTTAGTATTATTGTGTGGTGCGTGAGGGAGGGGGTGTTCTGTCTCGTTTCTTCACCTTGAACTTGAATGTGTGTTACGGGATTTGAAGCAACAAAGGCTATTATCCCCTACTTCCAATTAGATGCAGTGCTAAACGTTCCAAAAAAACCCTGGGCAGGTAGTTCCATATCAGAGGATAAAACAGTCCTTGACAGTATTAAATCAATCCTTGCAGTAAAAGGACGCCAAAATGGAGAAAAACAATGGATCCGAAACACTTGTCGCCAAATGGATGCAGCTAATCTATGTCGAAGTACTTCAAAGTTTGAACAAAGATGAGAAGATGATTCTTGTTGGCTAAAACATGAGACAAAAGTACATCATAAGTGATGTTTGCAGAAAGTATATTTAATTTTCTCCAGAGTATAACTCTAACAGATGCATATTTTTGGCATTTTAGTAGAATGTGAGAAACGTCATTTATTTCGTTGCATACTTTGCACAAAGGATCGGGATGGAGGTTGAATCTATAAAGAAGACCTGGGGTTGTAATAGTTTTGTTAATAATGCGAGCAATTAACCTATCTTGTACTCGGTTACCAGTCCATTTAGAAATGGTTAGAATGTCCGGGATGTTTCCAATCAATAATTGGTATTTATTTTTATGGTAGTTTTCTTCAGTTATTTGGAATGATTGCTTTTTAAGGTGAGAAAGAGTGTCTTCTGAGGCAATCTACAGTAGGGTGGATCGAAAAATCAAAGTTTGGATAAAATAATCGGCATAGGGTGCAAAAGTTGTCTTTTAAGTGTATTAGAATATATGCAAAATTTTTTCAACTTTGTTTAATATCTTCCGGTGCCCCAAAACGCTTAAATATTTGCAAAAAAACATTTTTTATGCAAATTTCGAATTAAAAATCAAAAATTAAAAATGTGTTAAAGAAACGATTTTACGAGGAGAAACGTAGAGGAGAGGGCGAAGGAATGATAAAAAATACCAACAAAAATTGGAAAATTATCGTACTGAAAAAATATCGTGTTTGTTCGATATCACATTTTGTAAGTGTACAAATTTCGATAAATGTAAATTTCAAGAAGACATGAACATTTCACTTGCTAAGTGATTGTCTATAAAAGATCGAATATTAGAAAGGAAAATGGTTATTGGAGAAGTGGAAGTAGTTGCTAATGAAAATGAGAAAAGGAAAAAAGAAAACAGATGGAAGACAAAAGAATAAAACGTAAAATGGTTAAAACTGATGCTGCTCATGCTCAATCAAAGGAGCTGCTTGAGCTCAACACTATGTCTTCGTCCTTGTATACAGATACGGATGTAATTACCTTGGAATATCAATCATAAAATCGTTTAGATTTCCTTATCTTAGCAATGGAATGTGATCTATACGGAGTTTCAGATAGAACAACTACTTTATTTGCCAGTGTTGTTCTACAAGACATTGGAATTGTACACGAAGGCGAGGCTTCGCATGTGGTAGATCGCAATTAAATTCGTAGACAGCGTAAAAAGCTTTAAAATGCAGTTGCAAAGTCTACTAAGTTAACAGTGTCTTTGTCTCTTTTAACCGGATTATATTTCGATGGGAGGAAAGAAAACACAAAAGTGCTAATTAAGAAGGACACAAGGTACTACCCAAAGACCACGAAAGAGGAGCATTACACTCTTGTAAACGAACCTACCTGTGTATATCGGACATGTTACTGCTGCAACAGGAGGAGCTAAAGCCATAAAAGAAGCAATACTCAATTTTTTGGAACACATAATATGCGATTAAATGGGCCAACAGTATTTGGAGGCGATGGAACAAATGTTAATACTGGGCACAAGGGAGGTATTATTCGCTTGATGGAACTTGCCTGAATAGACCATTACAACGGTGAATTTGTTTGCTTCAAACAAATGAGTTACCCCTCCGTCATCTTCTAAATTCTTTGGATGGGCAACAGCTGGTCCTAAAGAATTTTGTCGACCACTTCGTAAAGCAATCAAAACCTACGAGGAACTACCTGTAGCTCCTTTTTCTTCAATAAATGTGGAGAATATGCCACATAATATAGATAGAATGGTTCTCAGCAATGATCAGCAATAACTATATGATATTTGCCTAGCGATATCACGTGGTGAATGTTATTCTGACCTGGCATTAAGAAAGCCTGGTCCAGTTGTTCACTCAAGGTGGCTAACAATTGCAGGTAGAATTTTAAGGTTGTATGTAGTCATAGAAAAACTATCTGACAATCTTATTATTCTTGCAACATATATTATGAAGGTATATGCAAACTGTATGGTTCCATGTCAAGACAAATCCCTCCATAACAGAAGGAGCGCTGCATATTTGGAGACTTATTTCATTTTTTAGATATTTGGGACCCAATTTAAGAAATATAGTACACACTTTTATTAAACGAAATAGCTTCTTTTGTCATCCAGAAAATTTGCTATTGTCAATTCTCACAAATAACAGAGAGAATATAAGGTCTTTAGCACTACGAAAACTAATTTGTGCTAGATATGAAAACAGAGGATTATCAGAATAAGAATTTTTCAAGTACCAAAAGTAGATTTTAAAGCAAAGGATCTTTTTGCACTTATTAACTGGCAACGAGTTGGACATTTGAACCACCTCTTTTGATGAATGTGCCATTTAAATAAATAGAGGACATGGTAAAAGTTAGACAGAGGAATGGTCAAAATATCCATGCCATACCCAAGCTGTAGAAAGATGTTTTCTCATAGTGTCTGAAGCGTCGGAAAGTGTATATGGAGAAGAGAAGAGACACGACTTCATATTGAATAGGATACAGTCAAGAAGTCTTATCAAGCATTATAATACAAAAAAGATTGCATCCTTTAGAAATATGTAAATCTTCAAATTAATAGAATTAAAAAATCTATGATTAAGTTCACTTTTTATAAGTTATGTGATTCATTGCTTTGACTATTAAATTTATACTTCATGTATTATTATAAAATTATAATTATTTATAAGTTTACACTTTAATACTTGAATAATCTGCCAATTTTTGAAATATTTTTCATTAATTCACAATTTTTAATAGATATTTGTAAAAATGTCAATTTTTATCTTTTTGGGGGGCTTTCAGGCCACAAGAAGATATGAATGAACTTTAATAATAATAAAAAAACGCAAATTAATATACCCAAAACAAAACTTTCTTACCCGGCGCTAAAGGAAATTTTGAAAATATTTTTTTATAAATTTCCCCCCAAAAAAGACATTTTTAACTATTTTTGGAGCACTTGGGGCACTGGAAGATATGAATGGATTTAAATAAAAAAATATATGTAAACTAATATACCTAAGACACAACTTTTCCACCCCATGCCAAAAATAATTTCAAAACAAAACGAAAAAAATTGTAAATTTTCATAAAAAATTCAATTTTTAACTATTTTTGAGGCGCTTGGGGCACCGGAAGATATGAATGAATTTCAATAAAAAAAATTATATAAACTAATATACTTAAGACACAACTTTCCCGCCCCATGCCAAAAAGAATTTCAAAAAAAAAATTTTTTCCTATACTTTTCGATCCACCCTAATCTACAGTCAACCAAAAAAGTATTCGGACACTTGAACGAAAAAAAGTTGAAGTCGATTATTTCTGTTATTTTTGGGAATAACTATAACTTTTTGTAGTATCTTATGAAACGTACTACTAGATATAATTGCAGGAAAAAGTAGCTGAATAAATTAAATAATTACACGACTTTTACAACTTTCATTACCAATAAGGTGAAAAAAAATGTCAAAAAAGTATTCTGACAGTGAGAGAAATTGAAGTCTTTTGGCGATAAATCAAATGAAATAAAATGCTTACATGCTTTAAGAAACGGCAACACTTTGATTAATCAGTCCTAACAATAAAAATCGGAAAGTGTTTTGTAATGTGAAACATCGGTTGAAGGAAACCCGAAATTAGAATTGAAATGAAAAAACTCATTGTAGATCACTATAAAAGTGGAAAATCTATTCGAAAAGTAAGTGATATTTTAAAAATAAGTAAATCAATAGTATTTAGTATAATTTCTAAATACAGGAAAACTGACTCTGTAGAAAATAAAGCACGGACAGGACGGCCAGCAATTTTCACACCTCGTGAGCAGAGGTGGTTTGTTAAAAAAAATCACTATCAATCCGAAGATAAGTGCTGTTAAATTAACGCTTGAAGCTAGAAAACGTTTCGGGAAAATATCTCATCCTAAAACTGTAAGAAACATATTGAGGAATCATGACTTTCATGCTCGAGTTGCTAGAAGGAAACCGTTTATTAGTAGAGTGAACCAGAAGGAGAGATTGAAATTTGCTAGATGTTATTTAAAAAAACTTAGAGTTTTGGGAGTCTGTAATTTTTGTTGACGAAAGTAAATTTAATGTTTTTGGTTCAAATGGAAAGCAAAAGGTATGGAGAAGGCTTAACACGGAGCTTAAACTAAGAAATCTTCGTGCTACAGTGGCGTCGGCAGTCATTTTGTCTGGGGTTGCATGAGTAGCTTTGGAACAGGAAACCTAGAATTAATTGACAGCAAAATCAATAAATATGGTTACTTAGACATTCTTAAAAGAAATGTAAGACAAAGTGCTCAAAAAATGGGAATTTTGGCCAATTTTAAACTCTACCAAGACAACGATCCGAAGCATACGTCCCATATTTGTAGGCTATGGGCTCTCTATCATTGTCCTATGGTCATTAAAACGCCAGCCCAAAGCCCTGACCTTAATCCTATGGAACATTTATGGGATAATATACAACAACGTTTGCATGAAAGTAATATTACTAGCAAAAATATCATTAAAGAAAAACTAATTGAAGCATGGAGAAATATTGATCCCAATACATGCAAGAAATTAGTCAATTCAATGCCAAGTAGATTGAAAGAAGTAATAAAAAACAAGGGTCGGCCAACAAAATACTAAAATAGTGCTTTCAAGTAGTAAAAGTATTTTTTGTTAATTAATTTATAAGTGTCCGAATACTTTTTTTGGACTGAAAATCTATTGTAAAAGTATCATAGCGTTAATTATACTTTAATTTTTAAGTTTAAGAAAACTATTTCAGTAGCATATGTATTTTCACACCTTGTAGGATATGAAGACACGATTCGTTTTGCAATATATTGTTTTAATATTTTTTATTTGATGAATAAAGTGTTATTCATGTTGGTGTCCGAATACTTTTTTGGGTGACTGTATATAGGGTGAGAAATCTGATACTTGCTTTGCAATAGAATCTGCCTTTTCATTCCAAGAAACCCCAGAATGACCAGGAACCCACAAAAGTGCAATTTTTTGAATACGATTTTTCCGGATATGGATTTTTGCAGCCAGACGCTGTATGACTTTTGGGGAGTGGAAGGATATGTTTTTCAGAAACGAAAGAGCTGAATAACTGGCTGAAAGGATTAAAATATCTTTTTCCGGAACAACGAGTTCATCCAATGCTTGGCATATCGCTAAGACTTCAGCAGTAAAAACAGAATTTAGAGGGTGAATACGATAACAAAATTTCTGTAAACAAGAAAAACCCGCAATGGAGGTGTAACAGTGAGATTTAGAACCGTCAGTGGCGATGATCAAATGATTTGGGAAAAAGCTTTGGATGCATTCAATGGAATCAGAGGAGATGATTGAAGAAGGAAGTTCTTTGTTTTGAAAATAAAAGTCTTTAAGAAAAATTTCACATACGGTTGGGTTGGAGTGTGGAAAAATGGGAAGAGATATTATATGGTCTGGAATGCAATTGAGGTTGCGCGAGGTGATTCTGAGAGACTCTGCATCTTTTTCGACCAGTTGTGAGTTAATTCTATCAGGTGTATGGAATAATGCAGAAAACGGTTGAGTCGCGATTTGTTTAATAAAAAATTGTATCGCTAACCGCTTGATTTTTCCTGACAGTATTTCCTGCCCTACTAGCTTTAGCAAGATAGTATTAGGAGTCCAAATTGGAACTCCGAGGGCTATTCTAAGGGATGTAGTTTGTATGACATTGCAGGATTTGAGGTGTGTTTCTGAAAATTTGTTAATGATTGGAGAACTATAGAAAAAAAGGCTAAGGATACTGTTATTAGTAATTGTGATTAAATGTTTGGTTCTACGACCATTTCTTTTATAACCAAGCTTCTTAAAACCATTAATTTTTTTAAGCGCTTTATTTCGTATACTTCTGAGAATATGTCCGTTTTGATTATATTTTGTAAACTGGATTCCAAGGTATTTGATCGATTCACTCCGTGGAAGTGGAAAACCAGCATAAGTTATACGCGGAAAGGAGGTGACCTGTTTTTTTGATAATTTAATTATTGTGCTTTTTTCGGGCAGATAGTTAATTTCCAATAACAGCACCATTTATAAATAAGTTCCAAAGTAGTCTGAATTTTAATTTGGATATAAGTTAAAGAGTGGTGGGAGCAATAAACAAAAATATCATCGGCAAAAATAGAACATTCAACATTATTATCCAGAGTTTCGAAAAAGTCATTCATAAAAATTACATAAAGAATGTGTAAAAGCACGGATCCTTGTGGTAAGCCTTTAAAACTAGTTTTTGTATTTGAAAAGGAGTTTCGCCATTTAATCTGGGTGTTGTTGTTGTTGTTTGGGGTTTAATGGCACAAGAGCCATTTCTGGCTAAACTGCGCCACACAAATGGTAAAATTTTAGCGAATCCATATTAATAAAGATAAAGGGTGCAATGGATAAAATTGAAGTGAAAGACAGTTGGTTGGTTGGGGTTTAATGGCTCAAGAGCCATTTTTGGCTAAACTGCGCCAATCAAATGGCAAAATTCAACACAGTGGTACTAAAATTTTAAAAATCAATGAAAATGTGATGAGGAAATTGTTCGAAATGATTCAGATGTAAAAAAGCAAAAAAACAAGTTAAAAGGTCTAAATGCTCATAAAAAACCCAATGGTCTTTAAAAAGTTAAAAATGTTTGGGTGGTATTTTTCACCCACCAAGTCTTGCAAGACAACAGGCGATGAATGGAAATGGTCAACACGATGAGATTTAAAAGATGGACATTCAATTAAAATGTGATGAACAGTAAAATTCTGATGACACGTGGGACAAACTGGTGCCCTTTCGCCAAAAATGAGGTACTTGTGTGTGAAGCGAGTATGCCCTATACGGAGGCGAGTCAGTTTAACATCAACCTGTCGTATAGGCAAAATGGGCCACAAACCAATGGAGGGTTTGACGGAATGCAGTTTGTTATTGGTTAAAACATCCCATTTCTGCTGCCAAAGAGAGAATAAGCGAGAAACGAAAAACTTCTTAATATCCACATAAGGAAGTGCTCGTGGAAGAAAAGCTGAGGCATATTTTGCAATAGCATCAGCTATTTCATTACCAAAAATCCCTGCATGACTCGGAACCCAACAGAAAATAATATTAAAGCTTTTATTCCGAAGAAACTGTAAAATAGATAAAATTTCCAAACCAAGCGGATGCATTTGAATGTCATAATGAGAAAGAGTTTCCAAAGCACTCATGCTATCAGTATAAATAATAAAGTTGCGCTGGCTAGAAGGCGAAATTTCCTGGAGAGCACAGAAAATTGCCACTAACTCAGCGGTAAAAACTGAGCAACAATTATGCAGACGATAGCTCAGTGTATCAGATGGAAAAACTACACCACAACCAACATGTCCATCTGATTTCGAGCCGTCTGTAAAAATTGGTATGAAGGAAGAATACTGATAGCGATGGTGGTGAAAAAAGTTGTTGAAAAGTAACCGGAGCAGTTGAGGATTTGTCGAATCCCGAGAAAGGATTCAAATAAGAAAAATGTGGGATATCCCAAGGCGGGAAACAGAAGAAATCAGAAGACTGGATGGTAATATTAAGGTCCGAGTCATGCAAAAGCAGTTTGGCTCTCTCACAAAAGGGCAGAATGTGAGAGGGGCGAGCAGCATAGAGTCTGTGGAGACTAACTGGTAATGTTAATTGACTTATTGGGTGCTTTCGCACAGATTGTGCTCTGAAAAAATACAAGTCGGAAATTTTTTGTCGCCTTAAATGAAGGGGTAGTTGGTTACAAATAACGTACAGGCTCTCCAGTGGAGAGGTACGGAATGCTCTAGAGCAGATCCTTAAAGCAGAGTGGTGGATGGTATCCAATCGCCGCAAAACAGTAGCTCGGGCGGAACCATACACCATGCAACCATAATCAATGCGAGAAAGGATGACTACTTGATATATACGTAGAAGGGAGGTTCGATCGGCACCCCAAGATGTTTTGGAGAGGACCTTTAGAATATTCAAAGATCTCTCACACCTCTTCCGCAGATGCAAGATGTGCGGAAGGAAAGTGAGTTTACGATCGAAAATCACTCCCAAAAACCGTATGTCATCCACAATAGGAATGGCAACATTCTGTATATGAATTACAGGATCAAGATGAATGTTTCGCTTCCGACAGAAGTGGACGCACCGACTCTTCGCGGGAGAGATAGTGTGTCCGTTATTATTGCACCAAGCTACCAGCTTATTTACTGCATTTTGAAGTTGTCGTTCAATTAAGTTCATGTTACTGCCTTGGCACGAGATCTGTAGATCATCGACGTAAAGGTTTCCATGAACAGATGATGGCAAGTGATGAAGAATTTGACTAAGGTGAACGATAAAAAGAGTGACACTGAAGACGCTTCCTTGCGGAACACCCTCAGATTGGATAAAATGATTAGAATAAAAGTTCCCCATTCAAACTTGAAAAGTTCGATGAGATAAAAAGTTCCTTAAAAAGATGGGTAAGTTTCCCCTAAAACCAAAGTTAAAAAGTGTTAAAAGTATGCCATATCGCCAAGTACGGTCGTATGCTTTTTCAATGTCGAAGAATATAGAGACAAGATGGTTTCTCCTAACAAACGCGTTGCGTATTTGGGTTTCCAGCAGAACGAGGTTGTCAAAGGTTGACCGACTCTGCGGAAACCACTCTGCAACGAGGAGATGCATCCTTGTTTCTCTAATTCAAAGACAAGACGAGCATTGACCATACGTTCAAAAGTCTTGCATAGACAGCTCGTGAGAGCAATTGGTCTGTAGTGCAGAGGATTCGATGGATCTTTGCCAGGTTTTAAGATTGGAATCACAATAGCTTCATGCCATTGTGAAGGGTACTTCTTCTCAGTCCAAATTCTGTTAAATAAAAATAACAGAAGGGAAAGGGAAGTGGTATTCAAATGGCGAAGCATATTATATGTGATTCCATCTGGACCGGGACTGGTGTCATGTGCCCGAGACAAGGTGGTTTCCAACTCAAACATCCTGAACTCAGAATTGTATGGAAGGGTACTGCGGGCAGTAAAACGCAAAGGCGTTCGTTCCGCGCGATTCTTAATCGCCACAAAGTCAGGGCAATAAGAATCAGTTGCGGAAACTTGTGCAAATGCGTGCCCGAGAGTATTGGCAATGTCTAATGGAGCGGAATGCGTCACATTTCCTGTATTTAAAATAGGAAAGGAAAATTCACGATATATTCCATTAGCAGCCTTGACCTTTTTCCACAATTGTTTACCGGAAGTAGAGGATGTGATTGATGAAACAAAATTAATCCAAGATTCCCTCTGACTACGACGGCGTATGCGACGAGCAAGGGCTTTGGCACGTTTAAAAGCGACATGATTGTCTGTCGTCGGATTTCTTCTAAAAATGTTCCACAGTTTCTTTTCCTCCCTGCGACTGTCGCGACAAGCTTCATTCCACCACGGTCTACGGAATTTCCTTAACCGTGGGGAGCTTTTAGGAATGGTATTGTTTGCGGCATTTATGAAACAATCAATGACATTTTGTACTGCTTCCGTAATGTCTGCAGTACTGACCATACACTCAGTGATATCTGCTAGTTGCATGAAATTACCCCAGTCTGCCCGCTGGAATAGATATCGTGGAGGATATTGAATCGCACCACCACTATCAGCATATGAGATTATTATGGGAAAGTGATCACTATTACAGAGATCTCTCCCTACAGTGAAATTCAGCAACGGCAGAAGTGTAGGAGAACAAATGGCCATATCGAGACTGTGGAAGGTGCGTGTGGGTTCGTGGAAGTACGTTTTCTCATCATTATTGAGCAGACAGAGACAGTTATTGGAAATAAACCGTTCTATCTGTCGCCCACGAGAGTTTGTAACATCCGAACCCCACAAAGTACTATGTCCGTTGAAATCGCCTAACAAAATGAATGGTGTAGGAAGCTGGTCCACTAAGGTGTCGAGGTCCTGTTGACTAATGACATCGTGAGGTGGCAAATAAACGGAGCAGATTGTAACCAAAGTTCAAGCATGAACTTGTACAGCCACAGCCTACAAAGAAGTGTGTAAAGTGAGAGATGTGCTAGGATACAGGTTTGAGGTAGGATGCAAACATCGCCAGAGTGATTACTTCCAGTGGCAGCAACCTTCCTAACACTGTTATAGCCACGTAGTTTGAGAGGATTATTGGACTACAAGAAGGTTTCTTGCAGTCCAATGCAAACAGGATTAAAAACGTTAATTAAACCTTTAAGGTCCTGTAATTTGGACCGAATGCCGCGACAGTTCCATGAAAGGAAAGTACCCATTAAGAGAGTGTTGGAGGATTAGAAGTAGGAACACAAGGTGGAGTTTCCGACGCATCACAATTCATCTGCAAATCTTCATCTGATGGATGAAGTTTGAGATCGGGGACTTGGGGTACACCACCGAAAACGGACGGCAAGTCCTTTTGGACTATCCCCCGATCCGCGAGTCCCAGAGCGACGGAATTGTGGTGAGCAGACTTTTTTAATTTTGTAGGGA
Source organism: Araneus ventricosus (assembly GCA_013235015.1). Classification (NCBI taxonomy): domain Eukaryota; kingdom Metazoa; phylum Arthropoda; class Arachnida; order Araneae; family Araneidae; genus Araneus; species Araneus ventricosus. Next base: position 1,245,849 of record BGPR01000076.1, read on the forward strand.
GATCCTTCTGAGAAAGTCCACGTTTGGCTTGTTTAAGCTTCTGTGACTTCTCAGATTTGGATCTTGCCCTGTTTTTCTATGTATTTGATACCTCAGGAGCACTGGTGACAGTTAAGTCAGAGTCAGTGTCTGAGGAGGTTTCTTCACTCGACTCGGAAGTCGAGTTGGCTGTTTTAGCAGTGGATATTTTCTTTTTATGAGTTTTGTTTTTTAAAATTTTATTTTTATCTTTTTCTGTGGCAGATGTTTGAGGAGAGTTTTTCCAAAATTCCGTGGCAGTGTTGGCTTTGATTTGGTCATTATTTGCCGATTGACTTTTAGAAGATATTTTAGGTTTTTTCTTCCTATTTACTACTGTAAATCCGGATGAGTCCTGTAAATCTGGTGGAACTGCAGGGGTTTGAGAGCTGGGTTTAGGTAAAATATTTTTATTTTTAGTGCCATATGAGGATGCTATTGTATCAGGTTCGGGAGATTTGGAAGTAGAAGGGACTGGATCGGACATTGTTACTACGTGGTTGCAATGAGGACATTTAGTGGTCTGATAGACGAGATGGCTTTTGTCGACGACCGAAGCGTAGCTCTTATCATCGGGTGGTGTTTGTGCTTTAACTAGTCGTCGAGCTTCAGGGAATGAGATGTTATTTTTAAACTTCGCAGTGACAATCTCTTTATCGAGTTCCCATTTAGGGCAGGAACGCGAGAAAGATGTGTGTTTACCCTGACAACACATTTTTCAACGGCAGTGCATCCAGTGCTCTCGTGGCCAGCCACTGCAAAACGGGCGCAAGTAAGTGTCCCACGGCAGTTTATTTTGGAGTGGCCAAAACGCTGGCACTTGAAACACTTTAATGGATTGGGAATATAAGGTCTTACGGAACATCGAATGTATCCAGCCTTTATGTATTCCGGCAATCGAGGTGTGTTAAACGTTAGAATAAAGTGTTTTGTCGGCACAAGTTCACCATCACGACGGATGTTAATTCGCCGCACGTCTTTATAACTCCTTGACCGGTTAGTTCCTGTGTTATTTCTTCATTTGTGAGATTTAAAAGTCTGCCACAGGTAATGACACCTTTCGAAGTGTTGAGGGTTAAATGGGGCTGTACAGAAATTGGTATTGTAGATAGAGAATGTAATTTAAGGATTTGTTGTGCTTGCTTGCGAGAAGCAACCTCAACAAGCAAGTCACCAGAACGCAATAGTTTTATTGATGCAACAGTACCAACACTGCCAGTGATGGCTTTCTCAACAAGGAAAGGAGAAACATTTGAAAAATTTTCTTCTTTTTGACTAACGCGCTTTAAAATAAAATATGTATCATAGTGATTAACAGAATGCTCACTTAAGGGAGGTTGCTTGAGAGGACCCATGAAATGTTTAAAAGGTGATTCGGGTCACGACGGCACCGCCCGCCACGGAGCCCAACAAGGGAAGGTAGTTACCGGTTCTGAACAATCTCAGCCTCGGCACTTTCCTTGGTGCTAGCCAGAACCTATACGCTCAGAGTCATCTCCAGGAACGCTGACCACCCTTAACGCCAAGTCCCAGAGAATGACCCTTTCGCTTGATCCCTAGCAGACTAACCAGACGGTTAGGATACCAGCCGAATTGATACACCGGGGACCAACAGTGCACCACCCGTCTAAAGGGTCGCCACGCACGGCCAACACGTGGGGGTAATTTGCTGTCCATGATAAGCACGAAGCAAACAGAGCGGCAACAGCTTCTCATGGAGAGCTCCCTCGCCTACCCTCGAGGGAAGGAAAAAAGCAGAAACTCAAAAAAGGCAAAAACTCGAAAGGAGATCAGACACTAGGGTACCTCGGGGTCGTGAAGCCCGTCACACCTAAAGAAGATGTGCCCCTGAGGGGGCCATTTAATCTGGAAGGACCGTTCCTGTAAGAAGTGGTGCATCCATTTAGTAACTTTACCAGATATACCTAGTTGAAGGCATTTGAGAATGAGATCATCAACATGCACAGAGTCGTAAGCACTTTTGATATCCAGGCTGACAGCAACAAAATTTTTTTTATGTTTCCGGGCCTCGGAAATCGCTGAATAAATTTTATAAATTGCCGTATGGTTATCTCTAAAAGGGAGGAATCCATGTTGGTTTGGGTTCAACTTTTTCTGACTAGTGAGGAAATGGGTTATACGATGCGCTAAAATACGCTCGAAGATTTTACAGAAAACAGAAATAAGGGCTATTGGTCTGTATGAAGTTAATTTAGTTTTATCTTTATTGGGTTTAGGAATTGGGATAATGATAGTGTGTTTCCAGACTTTGGGAAGAACAGAAAAATCAAGTTGTTGTTGCAACATACCCAGAATTTTTAAAAGGGAGGCATCATCAAGATTTTTTAACCAGATTGATGGAATGTTATCTGCACCTGGAGTGGAGTTCTTTGTCTTACTAATTGCTCTTTTGAGCTCCCAATTGAATTGGATGCATAGTCTGTCGACACAACGGAAAACTCGGAATACACCTTGGCTTTGAAAAAGGAAACACAGAAAACAGATAAGCTTACCTGTTTACTCCAACAACAATAATAAGAAAGGATGAGAAAAAAAACACCGCCAAAAGGAAAGACCAAAAACTTGGACCAAAGTCACAGAGAATTTGTAAACAAAACCCAACTGACTCTTCACACACTTTCCTCCCCTCTCCTTCACCTTTTTTTTATCACTTTTGCGGCGTTTGCCGTCAACGTTCGTCTCGTTTCTATTGAACTGTGCTGTTGCTCAAGTAAACAAACAACCGTTCCTGTGACTCATCATTGCCACAAATATCGCTTTAAATCGTTCTGTGCAACAAGATATTTTTAACCCGAATATCATAATAATATAGTAGGCGCGAAACGTTTTAGACAGTGTGGTGGGTAGGTATTGTCCGCTCTAGAACCGACCATAAAGTAAATAAGTTTATTTTAGGATCGTTGTACGAGCGAACGGACAATATCTCCCTCCCAATCCCACTATTTTAAGGCCCCTATATACATTGGGTAAAAAAAAGTTTCCGTATGGAAGCCAATGTTACGAATAAATTAGCATAATTTCTAATCCTTTCTTCATACCTTCAGAAACTACTGAAATATGCTTATTTTTCAAAATAATCCAACATAATTTCAAATTGGGAAGCTAATGTACGCTTCGTCATAGTTCCTTTGGCGATTCAAAACTCGAACTGCATCTGCAACCATGAAACAATGACGATCGCTTGATTTGCTGCGCGCTCAGCAGAAATACGTCACTTCCTAGCGTAAAGCGCGATGCTCGAAACGACCGAGGTACGAGAACCAGTACCCCCGGTTGGGTTGGGTTCCGTTGTTAACGTGCGGAACCCAACACAACTCCCAACCGAACCTGGGGTACCAGAATAGATCCCTCACACCTTCTTTCGTCGAGAAAATGCCATTAACGTCCCGCGGTCGAAAGGCGAAACGCTCCCAACCCAACCGGGGTACGAGATTAGACCCGTAAACGAGCTGTGAATCCATATAAACAAAGCAGAACAGTCGTCCAATCAACAAATCAAATCATATTGCAACTCACTACGAAC
>BGPR01000076.1:1254410-1274154 GCA_013235015.1 Araneus ventricosus
ATATTATAAAATAACTTTTTAAAGAGAATATCCGAAATTAAAATTTTCAAAACTTTTATCGTGCAAAGACTGCCCGCGACTCGAACCCATGTCAGTAGGATTCGAAGCAGGGCGTTCCACCGACCTCGCCACGTAAGCGTGAGCTGAGGATGGCATACTTAAATGAAGTGTTCAAAACCAAAAGGTATATAGAAAAAATTCGACGTAATGTATTTGACATATGTGAGTAAATTTTTAAATTACTCACATGGACAAATATTATTTCTTAATAATTTTTAAAATGCGTGCCTATTTGTTGACTTATCTTAAACTTTTATACCAAAAATTCCTGACTATTTGAAAAAGTACAGACTCAAATTTTTCTCTTAAATAGTATTTATCAAATCTATTAATTTCAATGTACCGAGATTCAACTAAGGAAACTATTTTTGATATTGAAATCTTGAGTTAAGAACAAAAAATTATAATTATCTTTAATTATAATTATTATGAATTCTTTTTACTTTCATCTTTTTTTACTAACAATTCTTTTACTTCTCAAGCAATATCAAAAGAATCATTGGTCAAACCAACTATTCTACTGGTTCCTTCGTAAACAACCTCAGAAATCTATCTGTATGCTCAGCGTCAACCGAACCCAGATAGCAATTTTAGTTTGCAGCAAGCTTGCCACAAATTTGTCATGACAAGAGTGTAAGCTCGCAGCAAGTTAACGAAAGCTTCGAAGTCACCATGAAACGAACTTGCAGCAAGCTTGCCGTGCAAACTATAGCAAAAACAGAGTATGAACACAACCCGGGATAGAACTCGCGACCTACCGCTTGGTAGCCAAGCATCGATACCACTCGGCCAGCTCAACTACGAGACGAGAAGATAGATTTCGCTAATACATCGTTCGATTCGATTTGTATACGATTTATTTTAAACTATTTTCTTGATTTCATTAATTTTTTGAGTTGAGAATATGATATGAAGTCAAAGAGAGAGCGATTTTCGCTAATAACTACGTTTTGCTAGTAGAATAAATTATGAAATTAGAGTTCAAAAGTGATTACTTTAAAATGGGACAAAATGTATAAGTTATTATTTTTCAACAAACATTGACTGTTTTTTAGGTTTAATTTTGTTTATAAATGTTAAAATTTCAACATTAAGAAAAAGGCAATATAGTTTTCTTTAAAGTGCGAGTGATATATTTAGTAAAAAGAAGGAAAATGTTTCAAAATTTTTTTTATAAAAAAGTTATTATTTTCACAAATTATCATTGATTTATTGAATTAATAAAAAGAAGGGCGGTCTAGGAGATGCTATTAAAAATAGGATGTTTTTTTAAAACAGAGACAAAGATAATTATCTCTTTATTGTGCTATCTTTGCAGGAAGCTTGTTTTGCAAACTTGCAGCAAGTTTGATTTGCAAGGGAGGTGGCGCTATTTGTCACGTAGAACTTGTAGCAAACGCGTTGCAAGCGAGGGTGGCGCTAGTTGTCACAGCGAACTTACCTCAAGTTCGTTTCAAGTTTGGCGCGTCAAATTTTGCCATGACAAGGGAATATCAAGTCAAAATCAAACTTGCTGCAAACTTACGTGCTATCTGGGAATCTTACCATCCTGTCCTGCTCCTCGCAAAGAAACTTATCTGCGTCATCCATGACCCCAAATGATGTATCGTTCATTCCAGAACGAATCAAATCCTCTTCCAAAATTATGGGTCCGAATCAGTGATTCTGAATCGGAATCAATAATTCCGAATCCGCGGAATCAGAGTGAATCCAATTCCGATTCACGAATCCGATTCCGTGGATTCGTTCCTTTTGGTCGGAATCGGATCCGGTCGTTCCTTTTAAGGATCCGGATCCTCAGATTAGTTCCGGAGTGAACGACTCATTACTACTGTAAAGCGGTTCCAAAAGAATCGGTTCATAGTTTTGTGAATAACTCTTTTACTAATGAGTGAACGATTCTCACAGCACATCGTGAATGATTACCTTGCGGTGGCTATAAAACATTTTATTTGAATTCGAAACTGAGTTTTGTGATTGATTTGCTTCATATTAAAAACTCCTGAAATGATTTGTTTTCGTAATAATATTTCTAATTCCAACTAGACTCAATGCAACTATTCAGGGGAAATTGTGAAGTGAGATATTACTCGATATTCTTGCTACTAACACTTTGAATTGCAGTTGTCGAAATTTTGAATAATTTAAATGTACAGTCTTGATCAAAATTTTCGTATCAATTCTTAACATGCATATCTATGCTTTATTTCGCAGCTTTTTTTTGTATGTGGAAACTATTTTTATTTTAACAGCTTTTTTTAAAGTTTTCGTAATTAAAATGTAAAGTAGTGCAACTTCGAATTAGATATAATATTATTAATCCATACACATCAGAAGAGATACTATTATGAAACTTTCTATAAGATGGCAATATCATATGAAAGTTTCAGTGGAGGAAACTTTTATTTAGAAGTCATAAATACAGTTTGAAGAAATCACTATTAGCTTTTGTATTATGAAACAACCCCCCCCCCCCCAAAAAAAATGAAGATTTATGCAGAAAACCATGAACAACCATGGAAAAATATTCCTAGAGGACAAAGTTTTTCAAAAAGTCTGTTGAGAACTATTGTAAAGTAATTAAGATAGAACTAACGCCTCATGTAGCAACTATCTTTACAGAAAAGTATTTTCGAAAATAGAGAAAAAACCTTCATATGGGGTATCAATCAAAACGTAGTAAAAAAATCATTCATGTGCCTAACAAACACTTAATTATGAGATTTAATTTTTAGAAAAATTCTTAGATTAGAAATACTTATAATGAAAGAGAGACCTGTGTTAATTGAATGAAAACAAACTAAATGTAATGCATTTTGCATTGATGGGTAAATTTTGATTTAGAAATTACAGAATTTATTTAAACTAAAATGGAAGCTTTTGTTTTGTTAAACTTGAAAATGCAGGAGTTATGATCTGACATTAATAATTAGTTTCCTTTGCTTAGAAACTTCTTAAATAAAACTCTGTATTTCGGTATTTGTTAGGATTTTTTTTTTTTAAACAAGAAAAGTTTCACAATGGAATTTTTATTTTAGATAGAAAAGAATTATATTGGTTATAAATTCTAAAAATGAATTCAGAAAACTGTTAATTTTTAGACCCTTTTATGTTTTTCCAGTTCTCAAAATGTTTTCATGATTATTTAATATATATATTGAGGAAAGGAATAATTGCACATACAGAGACACAAAAACAAAATATATAACAAGAAAATATTATTTCAAAGAAAAAGCACCTTCAAGAATATCAAACTTGATTCAGAAGCTAATTCTATAACTGGCTATTAAATGTCAAAATATTTACCACAGTGACAGGAAAAATCAGACCTTGAAAACTGCATAATTATTCAAGACAAAATATATAACAGGAAAATAAGAATTGTGTATGTATTTTTCTTTAGAAAGAGCCAATTGCATGATGTTATTTTTCAGTCGCAAAACCTATGGAAAAACATGAAGTTCCTGCCCTTTTTTTAATGTTTAAATAGGAAATATTATTACAAAAATATTAAACTTTTGGTAAATCATGTAAAACTGTAAGTAAAAATGAATTTTTATTATTCACTAAAGATTTTTGTAATGTAAATGAATATTTGGTAAAACCTGGAGTTTACGGTGCCCACTTACTTCGTTCCTCTTAGGATCGCCAACTCTTTGCCGCCAAGAATGGAGATGAGAGAACATTTTTTTGGTTGCACAATGATGTTTTTAACCAGCGAGGTGTGCGCATGCGCAGAAATTGATCTTTTCATCAGTGTTTTGCGCATGGCGTGATATTAAAATTCATTTTGATTGGTTTGTTCCGTTGATCTGTTTCATGTGATTGGTCAATTCAATCGAATTTGATTAAAAAATTGTTTGGAATTCTTTGGTTTGATTTTTGTGAAAAATTGTTTGGAATTCTTCGGTTTGATTTTTGTCTGATTTCATCACTTCGTTAAGTGCGCTTCGCTACAGCTATTATTTATTATGGCTCCGAATTGTCGAAAAAAGAATGTTATTTCTGTGAACATTAGTTCCCTTTTGACTTACCATCAGCTTCAGACAGCGGAAGCCAAAGTTGTTTTTCAGTGGTGTGTTGATAAGGGATCGATAGCAAATGGATACGAGTGTCCAAAGTGTAAACGGCAAATGGTTTTAACACTGAGGAGAGATATTTCTGATGGCTTTAATTGGGCCTGCCGCATTTGAGGACAGAATGGCTCCACATCAAAAGAAGTGTCAGGACAGGTTCTTGGTTTGAGCACAGTCATCTGCCCATGCCGACTATCCTTCAATTCCTTATTTATTGGTGCATGGAAATGAAAATTAAATTCATTCTTGAGCAGCTGAATATTACCTCTAAAACTGCAACAGATTGGGCGAGTTTTTGCTGAGAAGTGTGTCGGGACATTTTGATATGGCGGTCAGGTGAAATTGGAGGACCTGGCATTGTTGTGGAAATAGACGAAAGTAAATTTGGAAAACGTAAATATAACAGAGGCAGAAGAGTTGTTGGAAGATGGGTATTTGGAGGTGTTGAGAGGGGAACTAATAATTGTTTCTTCGCTCTTGTGGAGAATCAGACAAGCGAGGTCTTACTTTCAGTGACAGAAGAACATATTCTTCCAGGAATGACAATGATGTCTGATTGTTGGTCGTCGTACCAGTGTCTGTCCGACGAAGGCTTCGTTCATCTCGCAGTGAATCACAGTATGCATTTTGTTGAACCAGATACAGGTGCTCACACACAATCAATTGAAGGAATGTGGAATGTCATTAAAAGGGGTTTGAATGGAACAAACCATGTGAAGGGCCAATTTGACTCTTATATGGCTGTGTATATGTGGAAATGGAAAAATTCTACAGCAGAGTTATGGATGGCATCTTTACTTGATATGATTAAGGAGGTTTATCCTCCACACAGTAAAGATAAAAGGAAATTGAAGAAGAAGGAAAAAAAAGGGAACAAAGTAAAATAAAATATCCCCGATTCCCTATTCCGAGAAGAAATTGAGCAATTAAAATAGGTACACGAAGTTTTAACTACACTTTTCTCATTTTTGAACATTTTCATTCACTTTAGGTTCAGAACTGTGTATGTTATTCTGTGTTTTCACTTCTCAATGAATAAGCGAACCTATTAGTGTCCTGCTTTGCAGAAAGCGAAGCCGCTGATGTTTTTTTTAAGTTAAAAAACTTTGCTCGGAACCCACATGCGATGCTGCAGGCATCACATGCGGGAATTCTCTTTTTCAGAATAAAAAAAAAAAAAATAGATGCCTAACATTCAATGAAGAAGCGAAGCTACTAATGGCCTGCTATGCTGAAAGCGAAGCTGCTGATGTTTTTTTAAGTTAAAAATTGTCCGGAACACGCTTGAAATGCTGAAGGCATTGCGTGCTCAATCTCTCCTTTTCAAATGAAGCATGCGCAGTAGAGCAATGAAAAGTGCACTGCGCATCCAAAACAGTGTTTGGCGACAGCAAATGAAATCGCGCTAAGAAAAATTGGCAAGAAGCAAGTGGGCACCGTAAACTCCAGGTTTACCGAATATTTCTCCATTAAGTATGTAAAAAAAAAAACTTTATAACATCTTTAGTTTATAGAATTCTTAACAGATTCAAATAAAGTTTTCACATTGCAGATGCTATAAATTTTTAAGTGACACAAATAAACTTCAGCTGTATTTTTTGTATTAATATTCTGTTGTTATGTGAGCAGAACTTATTCTGCAGTTTCTACATAGTATTTGTGTGTCAGTTGCGTAGCAAGGTTAAGTGACACCTGGTGCAAAATACAGCTGTTTTTTGCCTCCAGTCATCATCAGTAGAGTAGCAAGGGTAAATGGCATCCAGGGCATGCTATTTTTTTTCTCCCTTTCATCATATTTGACTTTAAAAAGTTACATGAACTCGCTAAAGTTTTTGCCCTACAGCATCCCCCAATAGTGGCACTCGGGATATCTATACCTCCTTCTTGACCCTAATCGCTATGCCTCTGTTATGTGTATGTAACTTCCTTGTTTTTTAGTAACTGTTTTACAGTATGTCGGATTGTAGTCATTCTCTTAACATATTTTCTATTGAGGAAGGATTAAAATGCTTTCTCCCCTTTTCAAATCATTGGATAATAAGTCCTGTTGTCCATTTTGATTTCCCATGGGCTTACTATTGTTGATGGTCAAACACCCAGGAGCAGAATTATATCCAGTGTTCTGCAACATGACCTCAAACAGTTAGAAATGTTCTGCAGGCTGTTTGTCCAGATTTGTCGGACCACAGTAAAATACAAAATAGATATAAAAATACTAATTAACCAGTAGAATCTTTATTATTCATTATTGACAAAAAATTATTTTAAAATTAATTATTTAAAACCAAGGCATACATTCAGAATTTGTAATTCTGTCAATGACTTTTGAAGTCAGCTTTCATTGTGCCTGTTTCAGATCTTCATCCCCAGTGACATCAGCCCCAATAAAGGCGTGGCTTTCTCGTAAGCCATGCAATGAGAAATTAGAATTATTTTTGCCCTTACTACAATCTCTGGAGGCTGCGTTGCACAAAACGTGAAGAGAGAAGGCATGGCATAAAGAGCACCTCGCTTTGATTGTTCTACAGAACACATGTGTTTTTTTTGGTGTGCGTGCGTTTTTTTTAAAAGGATGAAATGTTCTACAAAGATCTCATTTGTTTTGCGACATACGTCTCATTTTTTTTTCATTTTCTGCTTCAGGGTCAAACAATTGGACAAAGGAGGAAAACTATTTATAGGGTGATTAAGAAATCCTATTGACTAGCTACATTTGGGGAGTGAAAATATTTTAATGATTGAGTAGGTACAACAGTTCTACTAGCTCTTGCAGAGAAGAAACTTTCCAGACGGTTTGGAAACAACTTCATAATACATTAGAACAAATATGCCCACTCTGGCTAAAAAGAATTGAAATAACAATAACTAAATGTAAAAAACAATGTTATTTAATAAGAAAATTGAACTGCTGAATTACACTGGAAGTAAATATTCAAAAATAGAAATAAATAATCAAAGGTAAAAAGAAATTAAAAAATTATTCTGTTTTTGTTAATAATGGTTGCAAAATTACTCGGTAACCACAAGTGACTACTTAAAGCTATATGAAAATTAAGTGATTATTTTTTTCCCTTCCTTTTTCGAATCCTGATATGTTGGGGAAAAGTAAGTACATCAAGATTTGATCTCTATTTATGCTACCTTTTTTAACTATGAAAATAATGTATATATTTAACACTAAATCTACTGAACCAATGGCAGTTTCAGTGCATTTGTGAACTTTCTGTATTTTTAGTATTAAAAGCAGATCTACATCTGATTTATATAAAATACTAAGTGAACTACATTTTTAAATGGCTCAACTACCTATGTTTCGATTGCAGCTCATGTTGAATGCCATAGGATTCTGGATTTATTTTTAATATGAAGGATACTTCTACATCTACTGGTGAATCCAGGGGACCATGAGGTTGCAGCCACCCCAGACCTGAAACCAAATTCTCGATTTTTTTTCAATGATTACACCTATTTGTTCTTAATCTCTTTTTTTAAAAAAAAATAAAACGGGGCAACATTGCTTTCTGGCTTGGCAAGGATCGAAAATTTTCCCGCTTTTGTAGTCATTCCAGTCGTACTTGTAACATTAACATGGTTGCAAACATTTTTTGGCTAGTTATTTCATTGTGTTTTTATTAAATTATCGAAAGTATTCTAGTGCCCTTTGTGATTCTTATTGTCAGGTGAGTAAAGTTAAAGTGTTTTCACTTACATAAGCCATGAGGTCATGATACAAAATTTTCATGACCCTTACCAAAATCCTAGATTCACCACTGACTAAGATTTATGTGCGTTTTAGTTAGGTCTTTGCCTTATTCTTGCTCAAGATGAGTACACTTTGCTAAGTAGTGTATCATTATAAACTTTAATAGAAAAATTAAGCTTATAGAGAATAGAAATAAGAGACAAAAATGGGAAACAAAATTAAAAAACGATAACTTCATATAGCATATCGTTGAAAAAACCCCCCTTTTAAATGGCATTTGATTACAAGAGAAATGTATCAATTTTGTGAAGAGAATGAGGTTACATTCTATGTAATTTTTAGTTTGTAGATATTTTATATTGTATATTTTGAATATTACAACTTGTGTGTCTTATTTTATATGCTTATAAATGAAAGCACTATGAATGAACTTATGAAGAGATAATTATATGCTCATAAATAGCATATAACAATAATAAAAATACTTTTTCATTTTCTGACTGGAATGTTATATAAAGTAGGTTTATTTTCAGATATTTTCAATTTTAAAAATGCATATCATCATAATGAAGAAAAATATTTAATTTCATTTCTGAAAGTAGTATTAATGAATGCATATTTATTTACTAACAGAAATTTTTTAACTCCAATGGATAAAACAGAGCATCTGAGTCTTTCAAATACAATTAAGGATGTTCATGAAAAATTGAGAAAGTCTTTGCATTTGAGTGAGTGTTATGTTATGCTTATTTATCTATTTTTTAAAAATTTGCTTGCTATGAATTTTGTAGCAATTCCATTTTGAATTTTAATGGTTTTATTTAACTTTTCTTTTAGTATTAAGCTTTTTGGAACTGAATTTGATTTTCATTTGTGTGCCACTTGAACCTAAAACTAAGAGGGGCCTGGTGGAGGTCTCAGCTATGGGGTTGGAAGGTTTCAGGTTTGAAACCCCATTCCACCAAAAAAAAAAATCATTGTGTAAATGGGTCTGGGGCACATTATATCCATCAGAATCAAATGTCCTCTTGCTGTTGTGGTGCAGAAGTTTGGAGAGTGGAATGCCAGCTGAAGTGTTGTCCTTATCATCTGACCACGGCTCAAAAATATGAGTCCATCCCAATATAACCTTTGTGTTGCTTCAATATGGGATGTAATTATAACTTAACTAAACTAAACTGCCTTAAAGCATAGAATGAAGTATCTTTTGAAGTCACTAGTTTTAATTTATACTCTACTGTGAACTACTTGCAGTCTAAAGTATACCAAGTTTCTTTTAATCATTCACATTTTTCTTGGGGTGTGAAACAAGATTTAGCTCTAGAGTAATTAACATTGACAAAACTGTTATCCTTTTTGATCTGAGAAATCTCTTCATTTCCCAACTAATGGTATTGCATTATTTGAATCATACATAAATTGATATCAATCTGTTGGAACCGGTAAATAATGAATCTGTTTTAAAGATTTCACTTTTATTATCTGTTGTGTTAGTATTATATTATACTATGTAACACTAAGATGATAACTATTATTGTTATTTTTTCTGTTTACACACAGAGATATGTATTAAAAGTTTGCAGATGGTTTACATCATCAAAATTATAGCTGTAAAATAATTCTAAATTTTTTTTGCCAGTATTTGACAGTTCATTTTATTTTTCTATTTATGAATTTTTATTTGGCTTAATATTAATTTAATATTTATTTTTTGTTATTATAAGAGCAGCAATGGTGTTCTTTAGCAGGAATTAATGAGGAGTGCTTAAGTATTTTAGGATGGAATTTATAAGCAACTGTTAATTTAATTTGTTGAGGTTTTATTTCAAATTGCAAGTAAAATTCAATAATTTGACATTGTTAAAGTCCTAAATTTTGGTAAAATTGTATGTGTTTTGTGAAATATTTATGCCACTGTGAAATTTTTGAGTAATTTATGATTACATTTTAAATTAATCAAAATTTCATTAGACTTAAAAGATGGTCATAAAAAGTGTTTAATAATGTCACATGTTATTACTTCATAATTTGGAATTGCAAATAATCTTTCATAATGAAAAACTACTTATTACTCATTATTAATAATTGGAAAATCTAAGTTGCTCTATTTGTATTAATTTTGCCTTGTAGACTAATACATTAATGAGAATTTATTATATAATTATAAACATTTATAAATACCAACAAGTAACAAATGAATTTTCAGGAACAATATTTAATATCCATATTAGTCATATTAGTTGCAGTAAAATATCTTCAACTTGATTCTTTCTCATGAAGGTGAAATTGCATTGTTTGTATCAAAGTAAATTGTTTAGTGGAATAATTCTTCATGTGTTGTGATTTTCGTCTGTTTAATTATAAACATCTTGTATGAAAATTTTCTTTTAATTTTCGTAACTATTATCTCAGTTATATGATTTTGTTTATTTACATTGCTATTTTTAAATTTTTATTTTAGGTGGATAAGACTCTCCCACAATTTGAAAGTGTCATATCTAAACTTTAATTCACAAATAATCTGTTACTGGTATACCTCTTTAGCTCAAGACCCAAACAGAGTTTGGCAGGAACATGTTAGAGAAGAAGATTTAAGAAAAAAATATTCACAGGCTATGATGAAATTGGCTACTGAAGTCTGGGGTGGAAAAGACTGCCGCATTGAATGGAGTTATAAGACTTGCACGTAATAAAATTTGCACAGTTGTAATACTAAACATTATTTTATAGTTGACCAAGTTAGATAGCATTCTAGATTTTGTTCTTTTTGCTTTGCTTTAAAGGACAATAGAAAGCTTAAAAATAATTATTACCTTTGTTTTGATTATGTTACCTTTTAGTAATACATAATAAATTTAGTAATAAATGTTACCTTTTTGTTTACTGAAATTATGAGGCAAAATTTATATAGAGGAATTTCAGATATTATAGTTACTATTTTTAGGCTGTTTTGAAGTCAATGTGATATTAAGAGGAACAGTGGGATTATTTTGCTGTATTGATTGAAACCAGATAGCAATATGGAACTATGACAGATGGAATAGTATTTTTATGCAGTTGTCCTAGGGAAAGGAATATATTACAAATTTAAAATTATGGGGCAACTATTAATGATATAAAGTTTAGCGATATTGCTATTTTTTACTGATATGTAAATTGGTGCTACCCCAACAACATTGTTAGCTATTGATTTTTGTTCGTAATAATCAGTATATTATGATAAAGGAATCATTGTGATGCCTTAGTGCATTGACTCTTCTTTTTTACGTAACTTACTCCTAGAAATTTAAATACAACATATGCGCTTCTTGAGAAGATAACTGATGTAACAAGACAATGAGGAAGAAACAAAAAGCCTGGACATATCTGCACTAAATTTCACATTTACACATTATGTATGTACAGAAAAAAACACAGTATATGTCTAATAAAATTTATAATAAAAGTGATGTTGACTGCTTATCCTCAAAAACAACACCCCATATTCTTGAGAATTATGCATATCTCACCATTAATCATTTGGTTTTCAGAACCAGGAAGCTAATCACTTCTGCTACATTTCCTTGTATTTAATAGTGAGATATGCATCTTTTATGATTAATTTTTGTAATCAAGCACCTTCAGCTATTAAACTTAAGATTTAATGAAAGGATATTTAAAATATGAATTATTAAACCTTATTAACATAAATATAGATTATGTAAAGGAGGTGAATCTTTACATCCAGTAGAAACACTTATATATTGTTTTTTTCTGTACCCTGTTCTTGATTTAGTTTGATCTGAAGAATCGGAATTGGGTATAATAAAGTGCTGAAGAATGAGAATTCAATTTTGATGTAGCTAACTGAGTATCACATAAAAAAAAATTCGTTAAATCCTGAATTTATGTTTAATGTAAAGCTTTAAGTTTCTCAGTAATGAATTTTTTAAATACATTTTGGTGACCTAATTTAAATGCGCTTGAAAGAAAGGTGCCCGAGTTTTGTCATAAGGGGCAATTGTGTGCAGAATCCAATTAAATGGAAAGACCCATAGCAACAATAAAAGATCATACTTGTTTATACTAAATTTGAGGCCATATTCTAGAGGGGCATTCTTTTTCACATTGGAAAATCTCTTCTCTGATTTTCAATGGTGAAAATAATTGAATTCCTTTCAGGGATTTTTTCTATCATGGTGGTTTGGAAAAATTTCTTTCAAGAGAGAAGAAAATAAAGGAGTTTTCAATAACTGAAGAAGGAGAAAAAAATGGGTATAAATATTTTCTTAAAATGTTACTGTAGGAAATTTTTTTTAAAAAATACGTTTGAAAATTTTTATTTGTATTTCTGTTCAAATTATTATATATTCCTATTTATTAATTGATTGGTTTGAAATTTTTCTCTTATAAAATACTTGTGACTGAAGAATTATGCAAAAAAGGAGATGCATCTCAAAACACGGTGTCTAATTATCCATATAATTTATTTTTATAACATTAGTATAATTATATATTTAATGGTTCATTAATTAAATCATAAAAAAATATCGCAACTACCACATCAGTATGGTTTCCTTGAATAAATTATTTAAAAAAAAAACCTTATCTATTTGTTTTTTGGCACTTCAACAACATTTTCATGGCAGCATTATTTTCATGGAATGTCCCTATTGTGAACATAAAAGCTGCTTTATTATCAGTTTCATATTTCTGAACCTTTTATTTCTGCAGTAAATTGTCTTTTTGCACAACATATCAGATTAGTTCTTATGCCACGAATTTGAAATGCTCATAGGAATGGCTTTGTGGTTGAGTCTTGACTCTTGAGGGACTGGATGGTTCCAGCTTTGAACCTGGATTCCACCTTAGATCCACTGAATAAGAGGGCCTGGTGCATGTTTAATCTGCTGAAGGTCAGACATCCTCCCTCTATTGTGGCGTAGAAGTTTGAAGAGGGAACTGCAGGCTCAGATCTTGTCCTTTATTCGACTGTGGTTCAAAATTATGAGGTCCATCCTATAATAGCCCTTGTGC
Source organism: Araneus ventricosus (assembly GCA_013235015.1). Classification (NCBI taxonomy): domain Eukaryota; kingdom Metazoa; phylum Arthropoda; class Arachnida; order Araneae; family Araneidae; genus Araneus; species Araneus ventricosus. Next base: position 1,267,266 of record BGPR01000076.1, read on the forward strand.
TGATTCTAAATGAGACCTTAGTGCAGTGGTATAATCGAAAAATAAGCAGTGCCGGAACATTATAACCAAAGAGACGAAAATCACACTGTTTTAAGGAGGTTTTCACAATTTTTCTTGTTTGTTTCTCGTAAAAAGAAGCAGTGTCTGGACAGCGTTCTGGATCCACTACACCTCTACTTTAGTGTAACTAAGCTAAACTGAAACATTCATAAGCGTTTAAGCATGACACATTTAAATTTTATTATTGGATTCTCTTTTTTATTTTTATACATTTCTTTGTAAGTTGAAAAAAGTGTTTGTTCCTTTATATAATTTTATGCTTTTTGTTATTTTTTCACATAAATTTTTTCTCTTGAATTCTAAAGTTCGCTTTGAATACATTTTTTCTTTAAAATCATTTTTTAGCTAATCTATTTTATCTATAGAAGAGAATAGTTTCAAAATGAGAATGAGTTGAATCGTAAACTAACATTTTTAGAGTGTTGGTATCAGAATTCTTGAATGGCATTCTGATTGCAGCTTAAGATTTTAAAATGCTAATTTATTACATCAAATTCTGTTGATCTTATGCGTAAGACTTCAAATATTTTTATGGATATTTCAATATTTGATAATTTTTTTAATAAATATTTTATGCAAGTAATTATTTTTTTTGGCCTATAATCTGCCATCTATATGGGAATATATTATTATTATGCACTGATATGGTTATAAATTATTTTTTTAGCAGTGGAATGTTTATGCATACAGACGTGTTATAAACCTGCAGTATTCATATCTACTTTATAACTTATCAGAAAATGTTAATTTAATGCTTTGTATCTTCATATGTTTACTTCTTACTGTAATAGTAGTGAACAATATATATTTTTAAATATTTTATTACCTCTGTCCCATAATAGTAGCAGTTGATAAATTTAATTTGTCTCATAATAATGGTAGCAGAAGAAAATAAATACAGAACACAACATTTATTATCAAAAAACTAGATTAAATTAAACAATAAATTAAAAATATATTTTATTTTGAGTGTTCAGTTAGTTTCTGGATTTTTCAATAATTTCGTTTCTGCATTTTAAATTTGTAGGTAGGATTCCTTGGCTGCAAAGCTTTGCTTTCCCTATATACACTATATGCCCAAAAGTATCCGGACACTTGCAGATTTTCACATTTTTTAGAATTTCTCCAGAATGGTTTAACCGACTGCCTTTAAACTTCGTACATGTAAAGAATAGACAATAACTCACACTTTACATTGAAGATTTGGTCCTGAGGGCAATTAGGGGACCGTCTACAAACTGATGAAGACAAAAAGGTGTTTGGCCCACCCCGCTTCACAGAATACTGATAACAAGATGAAACTTTCAGAAATGGTAACGTTTAATGTGCGTAATATTTACAGGAATTTTCGTAAACTCAGCACAAATATTTGGGAAGATATAAAGGTTTTCTTAAAAAATCTCAAATTTTCCCACCTGTTTTTTGCTTATAACATGCAGAGTTTTCTGTTATATTATACCAAACTTACAGAACAGATGACAATGTGTTAGAAAAGCATTTGTGTAAAACTTTGGAATTGAATTGTTGAATATTACAGGAATTATGAGCATTTTTAGTAAATAATGTTTTACTGCGCATGCGCGAAACATAGTGTAATTTTTCTTTCACAACTTTGAAGCCAGATATATAGGGCAACTTATATAAAAAAATTCAGTTCAATATCTTTAGTATTCAGAAAGATATAGGCATTACAACGAGCAGAATTTTAGCTCCTGTCGAAGATAAGCTAAAAGATGAGGGGTTGTACACAAATTGATATTTTTTAAACTTATATCTTTAAATAGTTATATTGAATTGTATAGTGGTGAGAATTTGCTGAATACCCATGAAGACTTATCAATTGCGTACATAACTTAAATTCCAGCTAATTAGGCACTATAAATAACAAAAATTTTATTACTTTAATTATATTACTTACAGGATTATTAACAAGTTACATATTACAATTTTACGGCCAAACGATATTTTTAAATATATTTATTTTATGGCGAAGCGATTTTTTTTATCTAATTAATTTCTTTTCTTAAAATATTTTAATAATTCTACATATATATATATATATATATTTATTCGTTACGAATATTAGATGTGTTCATGGGTATTCAGCAAATTCTTACTACTATACAATCCAATATAACTATTTAAAGATATAAGTTCAAAAAATATCAATTTGTGTAAAACCCCTCATCTTTTAGCTTATCTTCGACAGAAGCTAAAATTCTGCTCGTTGTAATGCCGATATCTTTCTAAATACTAATGATATTGAACTGAATTTTTTTACATAAGTTGCCCTACATATCTGGCTTCAAAGTTGTGAAAGAAAAATTACACTATGTTTCGCGCATGCGCAGTAAAGCATTATTTACTAAAAATGCTCATAATTCCTGTAATAGTCACCAATTCTCTTCCAAAGCTTTACACAAATGCTTCTCTAACACATTGTCATCTTTTCTGTAAGTTTCGTATAATATAACAGAAAACTCTGCATGTTATAAGCAAAAAACAGGTGGGGAAATTTGAGATTTTTTAAGAAAACCTTTATATCTTCCCAAATATTTGGACTGAGTTTACGAAAATTCCTGTAAATATTACGCATATTAAACGTTACCATTTATGAAAGTTTCATCTTGTTATCAGTATTCTGTGAAGCGGGGTGGGCCAAACACCTTTTTGTCTTCATCAGTTTGTAGACGGTGCCCTAATTGCCCTCAGGACCGAATCTTCAATGTAAAATGTGAGTTATTGTCTATTCTTTACATGCACGAAGTTTAAAGGCACTCAGTTAAACCATTCCGGAGAAATTCTAAAAAATGTGAAAATCTGCAAGTGTCCGGATACTTTTGGGCATATAGTGTATGTGAGCTTAATGAACTGGACAATCACAACTCGATCTTTGCTTGAAAACTCTCTTTTTTTTCATCTTACTTTTATAATGGGTTGATATTCAACTGAAATAAAACAATTGATTTCAATCAGCAGATGAAATTAGAAAAATAGTTATGATTCATAATAATTTGGTTAACCTAAAAATTGAAACATGTCAAAACAAATGACAGATGTCATTGAAACATTGATTTTGATTGAGGGCTTCGCCATTTTGCACTACAATTTAACTTACAGATTCATTCGCCAATAATTTCTGTTTAAATATTCACTTGCTACTGTTATTATGGGACAGAGGGAGTATTATTGTTCTGTTTATATGATTCATAATTTTTTTCTTTAGGGTTTCAGATGATGGGATGCAGATTAATAACTATTTAAACATGAATAGACAGCTTAAATTGTTAGATATTGGTAGCTGCTATAATCCTTTTTCTAAGTTCTCTGAATTTTCTTGTGTGGCAATTGATTTAACTCCTGCTACTGAGGTATGGTATATTGTTTTTATTCTGTTTTTGTTAAAATTTCTAAAAATATTAGTACATTTTCCCCCTTTTATTATTTAATATGACATTTTATGTTTACTTAGTGGCAGCCCATCTCATAAACAGGTAGTGCTGTAGAAGGTTTCTTTTAAAAGTGCATTTTAACTTTTATTAAATCAGAATTCTTACATTTAGTGTCAGATGCTGAATTTCCAGCATTTTAACAGTATTAATTTTGTTGGATTTAATGTCTATTTAATCTACTTCATTCTCAGTTAAAGGAGCAATGCTGATCTGACAATGTACTCCGAAATATGTTTACCTTCCATTCTAAAAATCAGTTTTCTTTGTCTGAATAAGTAATTTATAACAAGAGAAATAAGGAAAGAATGAAATAATGTGCAATAGCCTGACTAGTGTTGTCTTTGCATGAATATTAAAACGAAATGAGTAAATAAATAAAGCTAAAGAAAACAGTTTGGAAGAAAGATGGAAGAGTGTAAATTTCTGATTTTTCCTGTGAGTATGGATGAGCTAATAGCTTCTGTACCCATGACCGGGACATGCTAACGCCGCTTCTCCCTATTTGGCATTTCGTAATTCACATTAAGGGATTTACAATGAAGATTCGAGCAGTGGTGGAATCGTAAATTAAGCAGTGCTGAAACGCTCTAACCCCTAGTTGACAAAGATAGCTAGCTGTGTTTTTTGGAGGTTTTTCGTATTTATTTCTCAAAATAAAAACAGTGCTGAACGGCTAAAGATAGCTTGAAGCATTCTTTTGACTCGCAAAAGCACAGTATGTTTTAACAACAAAATTGTGGTTACAGAATATGATGAACTAATGGTTTGTATGTTTAATTGCATAATATAATCGAAATCTGTAAAGGAAAGTGGGAATTTGTTACAAAGAAAAAGATTTTTTTTTTTATATAATCACTGTATGTTCTTCTATTCTCGAAATTCATTCTTTTGCTTTTGAATGCATTCTATTTGATAACTGTATAAATAAATGCATTAAAAATTAATTTCTGTCTAGAAATTAACTACCATGGTGTAAGTTTTAGCATCTCTCAAGAGCAAGAACTTTTCTATTCTTAAAAGCAATTTTACTCTGAAAAATTTTATAATGGAAGCAAATTTGTCTGAGAACTTAACTGAAATGGAAATGCAATCAAATTTAATATAAAATGAATCCAATTTTTAGGTTCATAGTAGAATAAATACTTTCATTGATATTTTTCTTTTTAAAAATAAATTATGGCAGCTTTGAATATTACATTCAGTCAAGTTGTCAATCTTTGAAAGATTTTTCTATATGCAGCTTATTACTTGGAAGAAGAAAAATTGAATTTATTGAAAATTTATAAAGACTGGGTTTGTTTTCAAAGATCACACTAATCTGTTGCTCTCTAAATTGAACAATACAGATTCAAATGTTAATTCCACAAGGAACATTGTTTGGTGTAAGCAATTAACTGAAGTGCGGGTGTCAGTTGAGACGACGTCTTCATCATCTAACAGCTGTAAGAAACCATACAGTGGTTACAGGGTTGATCCAAACAAGCCCATATGGCCTGCGGTAGACTAATCGCAGAGTCTTGATTTCGAGAGGTAAGGGTTCTACAGTAGTGTAGTCGCAAAATAAGTAGTGTAGTAAGCGTTCCGGCTTCGCTACCTTCCTGAGGTCCCAAGTTGGAGACTTGATTCCACCGATGGCCCGCCGTCTGCATGAGACTGGTGCACATTAAATCCGTCGGAATCAAGCTTTCTCTTTCCAGTGTGGTGTGGAAATTTGGAGAGATAGGTGTCGGCTCAGGTATCATCCTTAACATCTGCCCAGAATTCAAAATTACCAGTTTCGTTCCAAATTAGCCCTTGTGTAGCTTCATAAAAGGGACATTAATTTAACTAAAATAAACATAAAGTAGCTCACAGTGTTTCTTCAAAGAATCAGCTATTAAAGGTTTTGGCTATAAAGAAGTGTTCAGAAATAAAAAGAATAACCACAGAGCATTAGACCATTGTGACTTGGTGACAAAGTCTTGGCTTCAGGATCGAGAGACTGTAGGTTCAGACCCGATTTCCATTGAAGATCTGCCGTATATATTAGCCTGGTGCAGGGTTGCCGTGGTTATGTGTACACGCTTTGGCTTGGTGTGGATATATGGAGAGCAAGGTGCAAGCTCTTCAGAATATAAATTTTTTTAAAACTTTCTAGCCAAAGACTGTGGCCTGGTGGTAAGGTTTCGGTTTTGGGGCCGGAGGGCTTCAAGTTAGAAACTCGATTCCCATGAAGAACCGCCGTGTAAGCGGACCTAGTGAATGTTAAATCAGTCATTGTCGAATGTCCTCCCACTGGTGTAGTACAAAAGGTTGCTGAGGGGTGTGGCGGTTCAGCTGCCATCCTCTTCATCTGATCACGGTTCAAAATTACGAGGTCAGCCCCAAAATAGCCCTCGTTTTGCTTCAAAACGGGATGCAAATATAACTAAAACTTTCTTGTCGAAACATCGTTGATCATTGTATTTTTTTTTCTATTGTCATGTACAGACATCATGTTTTGGGATTCAGTTGTAATGGTAAGTGAGCCGGGATATAATTTGATTTTTCGCCCACTAGTTGTCACCACTGTGTTAGCAAATGTAAATGGCCCATGGTATTTTTTTCACCCCCTCTTCATGCTTTCTTTTAAAAGTGACATAAATACACTAAAGTTTCGTCTCCATATCCCCCTAAAGGCTTACATCCGGGTATCTATAACCCCCCTTGCCCCTCGGTCCCTACGCTACTATTATGAATAAAATCAATAACGTTTGCGTAGTAAAAGAATATTTTTCATTGCTATCAACATATGAGGTTTTATTTAGTTTTACTAGTCTTGTTTCTGATTTATTTTATGCGCCATTTAGTTTTTTTTAACAATATATTAAGATGGATCCTTTCTCAAGTTCTTTTCAAAATTCTCTAGTTTGTCATTTCACCATTTATGAAGGTAGATATATAGGGTGATTCAGAACAATCTTTCAACAGTTTGCAGGCAAGTCAGACTTGCAGATAAGTCATTTTATATAGGAACAGTGATCACACGACTGCTACTGTTGTCATTGTGACAGTGAAGTAGCAAAAAGAATAGGACACCACAATCTAGTAACAACTCTTTCTAGAATATCTGATAGGTTCTGCCGTCGAGCCGTGTTGCCAGTAGGTAAGTCCGAGCAAACAATCTTCCCCCACCAGTGGCGAATCCAGGGGAGGGACTATCGGGCTGCAGACCCCCCCAGAGCTAAACCAAAATTCTTGATTTAATTTAAAATCACTACAACTGTTTGATCTTAATTTTCATTTTAAAAGAATAGTAATAAAATCGTGACAACATTGCTTTCTGACTTGACAGGCTCGAAAATTTTCCTATTTTTCTAGTCATTCCACTTGCACGTGTAGCGTTGGCACGGTCGAAA
>BGPR01000076.1:1277844-1299323 GCA_013235015.1 Araneus ventricosus
TCCATACTTCGTTCAGTTATAAGCTTCTCATTGGCAGGCCCAAAATGTGTTAGAGCATTTAACCCTTTGACTAGTGAGTTTCGTTTTTACTATAAAAGTTAAGAATACTTAGCCATTACTGGTTAAAGGACCCTAGTGACAGAGTTTCGCTTCGAGACTGGAGGGTTGCGAGTTGGAGACCTGATTTTCAAATACCCGCGTGTCAGACACTTTCATCATTAATGGTGTGGAATTCGGGAGAGGAGGAACCGTTTAAGTGCCGTCCTTAGTCCATTTGATCATATTTCTGAATTATGAGGCACTTTCTGAATTTGTCCTCTTTGTGCTTTAAAACAGAACGTTAATCTAATAAGTAAATAGCCAGTAGTTTATCTTTATTACATATTGAATCACTATTCAGAATTTTTTATAAATAGCATATAATTTTAATTAAAACACTGATGGTCCAAAGTCATTCAAAATATTTATAGCTGCCATCTTTAAATTCTTGTCTAATCAACGAAAGATTACTGAAAATTTTGGCTTTAGCGTTAACCATTTTCTTTAAATAAGTGTGTGTTCAAAGTGTAGCAAATACTTTAAATTTCTTTATGCAATATGAAAAAATTCAAGACACATAGATTTCGTTAATCATATAAGTAAATTATGAAGGAATAGAAGAAATTATTTCATATTTATTTTAAATTTAAGTGCAAACGATCAGTGGCGAATCCAGGATTCGGTTGTGTGTGTGGGGGGGGGCTGAGGTCATAAAATTTTTTATCGTAGTGACGAATATCAAACCTCCTGGCTTATGTAAACCAAAACACTTTAACTTTACAGGCTTTCCTCTCCTGACAATAAGAATAAAAAAGAACACTAAATACTTTCGATAATTTAATAAAAATACAGTAAATAGCTGGCCAAAAATGTTTTCGACGCACCAACGCTACAAGTGCAAAGTGGAATGGTAGAAAGTAGGAGAAATTTTCGAGCCTGTGAAAGTCAGAAAGCAATGTTGTCCGATTTTATCACTATTCTTTTAAATTAAAATTAAGTCAAACGTTGTAATTTTTAAAATTAAACAGAATTTTGGTTCAGCTCTGGGGGGGGGCTGCGCGACAGCCCCTCCCTGGATTCCCACAATGATACGATAATGCAGTAGTGCTCGTAGGAATTTCCGAGATTTTTTTTTCAGGCACGATTATCCTATTATGGTTCTTTATAATTATTATTTATCTATTTATTTTTCGATGGAACAACCATACGAAAGCGTTAAGATAAAAAAAAATGTCTAATTGTGATTTAAAATTATATATATAGTAATAAACTATTCTGATGAAGCTATTTTGAAATGTGAAATTGTTGTGCGGTAAATGAAATATCAATACATCTTTGTTTAGCCGTAAGTATGAAAAATCATTTTTGAAGCAATATACAGGGTGGTCATAAATTATTGGACCCATTTCAAAAATTAATAATAAAAAAACTAATAATGTTACAACTACGGTTTTTTTTAAAACAAAAGCGCATTCAAAAAAATTTTTTTTTCTGATAGGTAACATGCCATTACGGTGGTCGTAAATTATTGGATAGCTCCCATTTTTGAGAGCCGTTATTTGTGAAACTATTAAAGCTAGAAGAAAAATAAAAGCATGCATTTGTAGGACATTTTACGCTCTTTAGTATGTTAAATGAATTGTAATTCGAAAACTGAATATTTTTCGAGATATTCAAGAAAAACTAGGTAAAGTGCATCGGCTTCTGCTGATCGGTAGCCATTGCGTATGGAAATCTCTTGCTGTAGCAAATTTAGGACGCCGTAATGGTACGCCTCCTATCTGAAAAAAACTTTTTTATTTGCTCTCTCATTAAAAAAAACCCACAGTTGTAACATTATTAGTTTCTTTTTATTATTTTTTTTAATGGGCCCAATAATTTATGACCACCCGGTATTGTCTCATAAGTTACAAAAAATATTTTAGCCAGTCATTCTGAAATTGTATCTAGTGAAGAAAATACAGTGAGACTCATCTGATTTGTCTTCTTTGAAGTTAATACTTTTGTCTGCTTATAGGTATTCCATTACTCTATGTATTCCGTATGTATGGCAAAAAGTGAACAGCTCTGGAAAGGAAATAAGCTAAAAAGTGATTAACCCTCTCCAGCCCAAATTACTATTTGTTAGTAAAAATAAATAAATATAACAGTTTCGATCAACTCTCATTTAAATTTATTCATTTCATCCAGATTGATTAATTAAAATTATTCATTTGTATCCAGATCATGTTGCTGTCTAGGAACATGTAAGTGCAGCAGTGGCGAATCCGGGTGGGGTGGGGGGGCTATCGGGCCACAGCCCCCCAGAGCCAAGCCAGAATTCTTGATTTTATTTAACATTATTACAACTGTTTTTTCTTAATTTCTCTCTTTTTAAAAAATAATAAAATCTTTTCAAAATTACTTTCTGGCCTGACAGGCTCGGAAAATTTTCCTAATTTTGTAGTCATTCTACTCGTACTTGTAGCTTTGACGCGGTCGAAGACACTTTTTGGCTGGTTATTTCATTGTAATTTTTATTAAATTATCGAAAGTATTATATTGTTTTTTATGATTCTTATTGTCAGGTGAGTAAAGTCTGTAAAGTTAAAGTGTTTTGGTTCACTTTAGCCTTGAAGTTTGACATTCATCACGACGATACAAAGTTTTTATGAACTCAGCCCCCCCCCCCGCCAGACCCGAATCCTACATTCGCCACTGAAGTGCAGTATGAACGGAATGGCGCTAGAGTTTGCCCGACGGGGGGCACGACCTGCTGTATGGGGGAGACGAATGTAATGAAATTGGTCTCAAATTTTCGCCAGATTATTATTTATCAACTACAGTTGAATACCCAGTACAAAAATTTCCCCGACCGGATACAAAATTTCTCCCCAATGGGGGTCCCCCCTCTGGTACACCTCTGAGTATGAAAGCAAGGGATGCCATCTGTTAATTATTTGAAGCACATTACTCTGATGATGTCACTTGGCATCACTGAGCTTCAGAAAAGGTAAGCAAACATGAGCCTTTGAAACATGCTCAATAAAAAAAGAATGAATTAAAAAATATCCATGATCAGTTCAAACAAAATAAAATACAATGCTAAATATATAAATAGTAAAACAACAGTAAAATTTTTAAAGTCGCATGAGAGTTATTTTGGGTCGACCCTCGTAATTTTGAACCGTGGGCGAGGATGATCCCTCAGGCAGCACCCCTCTCTTCAAAATTTCACTGCACACCTGCGTGAAGACATCTGTCTTTTAAGAGCAGACATGGCGTGTATCAAATCCAGTGACATAGATGGTTAATGGCGCCTGGGCCATAGTCAGTGGCGATGAGTCCTGGGGGTGGGCGATTGCCTCCCTATTTTTTGCGGGAAAAATTAAATTCTGATTTCTTCTTAGCTGCCTAAAACTAAGAATTATATATATATATATAAACAATAGTGTCCGGAAAAGCTAGCTAATTTTGTAACTAAATGTTTTAATTGTGATGCCTACCCCTTTCTGCTCCCTTTTATTTTTAGATTTCAATATATTTTTCGCCCCCTCCCCCCCACTTTTCCCAGCCAATCGCTGCTACTAGCCATAGTACTTATTTTTGATCTCTCCCTTAGTCTCATTCATTGTTTTAAGATTTTTAAAACGTAGAATAAGGGCAAGGATATTATTTTCGCGACCCTTTTAAGACTGGCATCCGGGGGGTTCTCTTTGCCTATCCTTTGCTACACCACCTACCGAGCTCACATATTCGGTGGGCGTTTGATGTAAATGAGTCTCGAACCTGAACAAGCCAAGCCTCTGTGACCTCTCTATAACAGAGCCGGCTTAAACAAAAGCAGGGCCCGGTGCAAAGTTGATTTGCGGGGCCTTGAAACAAATTTCCTACAGCAAAATAATTCATTGCCTTTTTCTATTTATTATATTGCACAATTTGGTTTAGAACGTGAAAATGAAAAGTAATTAAATTATTTTTTAATAAAGTTAATATTTCAATCACACAAAAAAATCGAGAATAAGTTTATAATACGTTATTTTGGTTTCATTTTCTTACATGCTTTATAGCAAACTCGTTGATAATATCATAATACAGTTTTTTTTTTTTTTTTTTTGTTAATTCGGATTTGATAGATTTGCTAAGGAGGTAAATCATTCTGGATTAATGCTAGATTTTAGGTAATGTTTAATTATTTTCTATTGTAAAAAAGATCTTTCTGAAGCTGCGATGGTAACTGGTAAATGTCAATATAATTTTCAGATCAGTAACAAAGTTTGGATACGGTGCAGATAAATTATTTTGAAATAAATATTGTAATATTGTATTCTAGAAGGCAAAACTCGACGACAAATTTTGATTTCGTTAAATAAATCAATACAATATATTTTCATCAATTTTGCAAAATCAGACAGTGGCGCGGGGCCTAGTGCTCTCGCACCATTCGAAACCCCCTCGGGCCGGCCCTGCTCTATAATTTTAGAATGCAGCAAGCAGGTCCATAGCGAAGAAGTGGCACTCAGGGCATAATTTGTGTTTTTCACCCCAGGTATCATCAGCAGCTTAGCAAAAGTAAATGGTATTATTTTTTTGTCCCCTCATGATATTTGACTATAAAAATCGGCATAAACGGCACTAACTATTTGTCTCCTTGGCGCTCCCTAGGACTGACGCATCGTATGTGTATACCCTAGGAATGGCGCTAGAGTTTGCCCGACAGGGGGGCACGATCTCCCAGACAGGAGGGGACGAGTGTCATGAAACTGGTCTCAAATTTTCGCCAGATTATTATTTATCAACTACAGTTGAATACCCCGTACAAAAATTTTCCCCGACAGGGGGGCCCTGGCCCCCGTTCCCCCCCTCTGGCGCCACCCCTGGTATACCCCCTTTGCACCCCGTTGTTCCGCCACTGGCAGTAAGTGTTCAGACAAAAATCGGTAGCCGCATTATAAGTTTCTGTAATAAGTTCTGTTCTAATAAGTTTCTGTTCACAGAATGTAATTCGATCACTGTGGGTAAATTGATTTTAAAAAAATCCCTAGTATTGATTGTTATATTTAATATTAATTACTACATTAGTATGCATTTGATATTAACAGGGGGAATAAAAATTGTCTATACTTTAGTTTTTATTTTTCTATATCAGTTTAGGGAAAACTGAATAAAAAGAGACGCGAAATATAAATTGGAATGTAATAGATATTGTACAAAAGTGAGGAAAGAATCGGTAATTTAAATAAAATTTTTATGCTTCGTTTGACTGTATGACAATAATATCTGTATTCTTTTTTTTTTCTACATTGTTAACCGCCGATGATTCTCTGCGAGGTTACTATATTCGAACTTGAGTAACAATTTGTTTAAGGAGAGAAGGGGAATTTCCTAACGAATTTCTTCTCCGACAAAATAGTGTTACTGTTTAGGGGCGCCATCTAGTTTATGGTTGGCGAAATTTAATTTTTCAATAGACCGTTTCCTGGTTATAAGATTTTGTGTAATGTTAAGAAAACATGAATTAAGAGAAATCTGTGAAGTTAGCTTTAAATAATTTACTCTCTAGAGTATCTCTAAGTTTCAAGGTGTTTAGAATTTTATTCTTTACAAGGAATGTGATTACGAATTATTTCCCTGTCATTTGAGATAGGAAGAATGAAATCCACACCAGTTACTTTCATCCTCATTAATTTAAAATTAATAAGGATGAAATAAAAAATTAATAAAATTTTTTTATTCAAAAATGGTTATTTTTATAGTAGATGAATATACTTTCAGCAAACATATTAATTTTTTTTAGCCATTAATAAATTTTTTAGCCAAAATTATGTAAGGACAGTTTTATTTAATCTTTTGTCACTGTTGTTGCTGCTGCTTATATTATTTAGTGCAGTATACTAAGCTTATTTCTTTTGTATTCTTCTTGCTTATTATTCTTCAATAAATAAATTTGAATATGAAAAATGATTAAATTATTCAGTGACGTAACAAAGGCGTAAGAGACACCCAGGACATCGTATTTTTCGCTCTCCTCGTCAGTGGTGGCGATTAGGTGGCAAAAGTGGGCAGGAGTGGCGTTAGTATCCGTCCGATGTATGCAGCATAGTCTGCCCGACGGAGGGGGCAGGTTTTCCCCGACAGGGAGGCACAGCTTACTGTACAAGGGAAGGGGTGTAATGATGACCCTCTCAAATTTTCATCTTATTGTTGTTTATTTACTAGTTGAATATACTGTTACATGAACGGGGTACAAAAATTTGCCCCAATGGGGAGGGAGCACAGCATCCCCGACAGAGGCCCTGGCTCCCTCGGACACCCCACTTGTGCCACCCCTGAAAGTGGGGCTGGAGGCAAAAAATTTATAGACACCTAAAAGTATCCCTGAGTATAGGGGGTATTCAACAAAATTTAAAAATTTAGTTAAAAATTAACTAGCTTTTTCCCACACTATTATTATTTTTTTATAATTCCTGATTTTAGGCAGAAAAAATGAAATACAAATTTAATTTTTTCCTCAAAAAGTGGGGGGAGACTGCCCTCCCACGAGTTGCCACTTCTGCCCTTCGTCATATATTGCATTATAAAGTAAAACAAATAGACGCTTTTGTCTTCTGGTCCTACTGTTTTGTTGAGACCGGTGCCAGGGACATCTACACTCCCTTGCCTCCCCCGTCGCTACGCTACTGATATTAAATGCATTGTTTCGATTAAGTATATAGTTGCTATTGAATAAATTGATAATTATTGTTAAGTTCTTTTATATGTAATTAATTTTGTATTAGTATTAATAAGATTTTAAACTTCTCTGATATTTTTAAAAACGTATTATAAAATGTACGTTTTTTTAGGATGTCTTGCCATGTGATTTTCTTCAAGCTGAAATAAATAAGAGCTCGAATGTTGAAGATATCAGCGATTCAAACTTGGAATTTTTTGAAGAAAGTTTCGATGTAGTTGTGATGTCACTGGTTCTGGAATATTTACCTGCTGCTGAACAAAGAGCTATATTTTGTTTCAAAGCTTGGCAACTGTTACATCAGAATGGCTTATGTATAATAATTACGCCTGATTCAAAGAGTTTACATCATAATGCTCCGATGATGAAAAGTTGGAAGACTGCTTTAGAAAAAATTGGTTTTAAGAGAATTAAATATGAAAAGCTCACTCATTTGCATTGCATGGCTTTTTGTAAAGTGTCCAGGATTTCTTCTGTTGACATTTCAAGTTGTAAATCACTGTCAGATTTATTGTATATTCCTCAAGATTTTAAAAGCTATGTTAACGATGATTCGCCTATTGAAAGAAGTGAAGAAGAAAGTCAAAGTATATGTGAGCAATTTTTAGAGCTTCCAAATAGAGATTGATTTTATTATAAAGATTTTGTAAATTTGTATTGATGTTAATAAATATTGTTGAGATTATTTGTAATTGATTGCTGCTCATTTTTGTTTACATATAAATGTAGTATATGCCATAGGCGCTATATGAATATTATAATTTTTTATTTGTTTTACAGTTTAAAAACTAAATAGCTTATGTGATTTCATTTTGTTAAAAATATTATGCAGGTTTGTGTCGAACAAAAATATTAGCGTTTAAATAATTGTTTCGATAAGGTATTATTAGTTACAGGGCTTGCAGTTGTCCTAATTTTCTTACAATGTCCGAATAACATATTCTTCCACAATTTTTATTGCATTTTGAAGTCATGTTTTGACAAAGAAGAACTGTATTACAAACTTATTTCTAATGTTTGAAGTTAAATGTAATTTTTCAAAGAAAGAATTATGCATTGCATTCAGTGGTGTAGTCGCAAAATAAGCAGTGGCGGAGCGCTCTAACCTGGGTGACAAAAATCGCATTGTTTTAGGGTCGTTTTCACGATTTTTTCTTATTTATTTCTAGTAAAAAACGGCAGTGCCGGAACGGCATTCCGACCCCACTACACCCCTGATTGCATTTGACTTTCAATAAACGAACGTTAGTGTTAGAAATATTTGATTTTGATTATTTTTTTGTTAAATTATTTTATTCAGGGGCGCGGTGAAGGGGGCATGAAGGAAGTGCGGATCGTATCAAAATGTAAGTACTTGCTCTCTAACTGCAACTACGTAGAGCTTCCTCTAAAAAATTAATCCATATTTTCGTCGTTGCAACATGTGTTGCGTATTTTTCGGCCTAAATATTTAAAAGAATTGAGGTTACGCTACTGGCCCTATCTAGGCGACAGTCGAAATTCATTGACTTTCCCCTATATATATGGCACTTGATACATCAAAATGAGAAAATGGGACGAATTTTCGGTTATTAACCTGGAGTTCGATAATAACAGAACTAATCAGGCTGCACAGATTCAGCACAAGTTACGGACACAATGAAAATGTCCATCCTGGAACTTGCAGGAGAGGGTTACACAGCACGCATGTCTCAATCAGTGGCGTAACGGGGCAAAGCAAGGGTGTATTGTTGCCCTGGACCGCCAGTCTTGGTAGCTGCTGGGATGGCAAATGTTTATTTAATGTTTTTAAAGTCCGAAAACGAAAATGTCATTGTTACTGTCTTCTTCAAATTCTTAAAAATCACCCAGGTATTTTTCAATTCCCGGAAGTTGTCTATTTACAGTGGAACTTGGCTAATTGCACCGTTTTTAATTCGAATTCATCGGTAATTCTAATTTTTCTCTGCTCCCTTGAATTTGCGGCTAAAATAATCTTCAGTTATCCAATTTGTTTATTTGATGTCCAAACTAAAAATTGTAAAAAAAATATTTCTGAATTGTTTTCAGTATTTAAATGCGTCTGAACCTTGTCCCGTCAGTGATTCTAAGAGAATAATCCCTTGATTAACTCGAAAAATCGCAGAAAGTTTTGTAAATGAAGACAGTTAGAAATTGCGAGTGTGTTTTGACGTTAAAACAAAGAAATAAAAGTATTTTTTCCCTCAGCGGCTGGCGAGAATAAAATTTAATGATTGAAATCCAGTTTACAAAAACATTTTGCCATTTCCAGCGAAGAAAATTTATTCTTCCACTGAATCAGCAAAATGAATGGTAGATTCAGGAATTCAGATTTTTTTTCAAAAGAATTAGAATATTTACACGTTGAATTACAAATCTTTCTAGATTCAAGTGGAAAATTCTTGAATTTTTTAGATATTTCAAATGTAGCATTCAAATTACGATATCATTCATCTTTATCTATCTTCAGCTTTTAAAATTGTTTCTCTCATTCTGAATCGCCTTTATCTTCAGCATGTTGTGAAAGATAATGCAGTGTATTGAAGTTGGTTTTCAACCGCATTCGAACGAACATTAGCGATTGAATATTTGAATTAACTAGTGTTGCTGTTTTCTTTAAAAGACACAGTAATAGACTAAACATTCGCGATGTTGTAAAGAAATGGTTTCAGTTAAAGCTCCATAGAATAAAAGTGTACACCAATTATTTTTTGAAGGATATTATTATTCATAAAATATACATTTATCTTGATAGATTTTTTTTGCATTCATTTTCATTCATGAAATTCGTTTTATTTTTACATTATTACTTTTTATAATATTTTTTAAGCTTTTTATTTGTCCGTTCTTCCATTACTTTCTAAGTTCATTGATCTTAATTGGGATGGTCAAAAAGTAGAGGGGCAGGTACCGTACCCTCAAAGCTAAAACTCGCAGAGTGAGTATTCATTTTCATTTATGCAATTCGTTATTTCCATTATTATTTTTTCTAATATCTTTCAAGGTTTTCATTTGTCAGATCTCTCATTACTTTCCAAGTTCTTTAATCGTACGGTTGCTGTACCATCAAAGCTGAAACTCGCAGAGTGAAGACGTTTGGCAGATATTGGCCTTGAACCCTCTCACGCAAGCGCCGAAAGTTATAAGGTCGTACCTCTAACCACTTCTGTGCAGTAGAGCTTTGAAAAATATGTTTGCTGTACTGTCGTCACTTTTTTTTGGAAGAGAAAAATGAGCAGAGAATCCGTATCAAATTTTTCCAAAAGCCTGGCGATAACTTTAGTGAGACTTATGCAAAGTTAAAAAAGTTTATGGAAAAAACTGTATGAACCGCACACGAGTTTATGAATTGTTCAAACCTTTCTTACATGGCCGTTCTCTGCCATAACCAGCGGGAGTGGTCTCTTTCTCGTATACTTCCCAAAATGGGGTCATTTCCCCAACCCCGCGTGGATAAAAAAAGTCGAACCAACTGTAACCCAGAATGCAATGACTATCCACGAGTTTCCTTCACCGCGCGCCAAGGTCACGAGTGTCGCCTTGCGTCATAGTAAGAAAATTTAATCTGCAGTTTGAACGCCTTTTTTTTAACCGATTGAAACAAAACGTGGACACAAATCTACAATTACGGTTAGAAGGCAACATACCAAATTTTATCTATCTAAGTCATTGTGTTAAGGAGTTATTGTGTTCACAAGTATGCGATTATACAGACCTACAGACAGACAACCCTTTGACGGATTTGGCCAAAATTTCATACGGACATGCATTCCTGATGATAAAATCATGAACCAAATTTTATCCATCTAGCTATTTAAGTTTTTGAGTTATAACACATGAACGCGGGCAGACAGATTTCCAGTAGACAGATTTTGTCTAAAATTTGATAGAAACCTACAAATTATGTGTAAAGATCACATACCAAATTTCATCCTTGTAGTTCTAATAGTTTTCGAGTTACCGTGTTCACTGACAGACGCACAGACAGATAGACATAATTCCAAAATTGTGTTTTTCGGACTCCGAAAGGTCTAAAACGTGGAGATTCATCAAAATCTCGAGTTCGAACTTTTTAACGATTACAATACTTTCTCTTTTTATATTTCGTATACGAGAAAGTAAAAAAATGGTACGACAGCATCACACACATATTTTTTAAATTTCTTTTCGACCCTCTACGTTTCGGCGCATGCATGTGAGGATTCAAGGTCAATATCTGCCAGTTTTAGCTTTGAGGGTGGGGCACCTGTTCCGATACCTTTCGATCACCCCTCGCATAATACTTTAAGGGCAATGCGCATAATAAAATAATTTTTATGAATATATCACTGTTTTGTTTCTTTTCATAGCACAATAAAAAATCATGTATAGAAATATATATACTTCTTTTCGATTACAGATTTTGTCTAAAATTTGATATAATTACATATTTTTTATAATTTTGGTGTAAAGACAATATGTCAAATTTCATTTGTCTACCTCGTTCCATTTTCGAGTTATCAGCTTCGCATTCAAACGAATAAATAGACAGACAGATAGGCTTTCCTTAGACGGAGAAATATGATACATATCTAAATATTTGATATAAAGACCAGATGCCAAATTTCATCCATCTAGTTCTTTTTCTGTTTTTGGGGTTCAAATATACACAGACAGGCGAACTTTTGGATTTGGTATAACATTTGTCACAGATCTATAATTTTGATGTGAATACCACACGCCGAATTTTATCTGTCTGCTTCGTTATGTTGTTGAGTTATCGTGTTCACATACACACGAACAGACAGACTTTTCGAGGACGGATTTCGTGCAAAATTCGATGCATATCTTATCTATCATTTTGGTGTAAGACTACATGCCATCTATCTAGCCGTTTGGGTTATTGTGTTTAATATACACCGACAAACAGTCAGATATAATTCCAGATTTTTTGAGCATGGAGATTCATTATCTACACTATTTATTTCTGAAGGTAAACAAAAGTATGTGTCTATCTATGTCCGGCTATCTTCTTACGAACCACTGCATGCTGAAACGAGCCGAAAGTACCAAAAGATGGGAAATAATCCAAGGAATCCATTTTGACCATTGAAATTCAGAAATTATAATTAGTTAAAAAGATATTAATTAAAAATATCAAAACGAATGAATTCACCGTGCTGCCATCTATTGGCAAATTTGACATCCGAAGTTCTTGCATTTTTTGTTTGTTTATTTAATGAAACCTCTTTTGTATATTTGTTTAAAAGTTTTTTTTTTCCCTTTTTTAGAAACCTTCCGTGTTTTGCTTTATAAACATCAGGAAAAAACCTTTCTCGTATACGAAGTTTACAAACCGAAAGTATTGTAATCGTTAAAAAGTTCGAACTCGAGATTTTGTTGAATCTCCACGTTTTAGACTTCCCCGAGTCCGAAAAACACAATTTTGGAATTATGTCTGTCTGTCTGTGCATCTGTGAACACGGTAACTCGAAAACTATGAGAGCTAACGGGGATGAAATTTGGTATGTGATATTTACACATAATTTGTAGGTTTCTATCAAATTTTGGACAAAATCAGTTTACGGGAAATCTGTCTGCGTTCATGTGAATATTACAACTCAAAAACTTGACTAGCTAGATGGATAAAATTTGGTTCACAGTTTTATCATCAGGAATGTATGTCCGTATGAAATTTTGGCCAAATCCGTCAAAGGGTTGTCTGTCTGTCGGTCTGTATAATCGCATACTTGTGAACACAATAACCCCCTTAACACAATGACTTAGATAATTAAAATTCGGTATGTGGCCTTCTAACCGTAATTGTAGATTTGTGTCCAATTTTTGTTTCAATAGGTTAAAAAAGGGCGTTGAATTTGTATTTTCGCTGTCTTCAATATTCTACGACGAAAAAAAAAAAAAGGCCCGACTGATCTTTGTTCACTGCCAAATTGTACCCACGCTCTTTCGCTGAAGATCTTGGCGTTTCGCTTATTTTTTCTCCACTTCGTTAGGGACGCTTGTTCGTTTTAGTGCCTTTTTACTAATTTTTTTCTCTATATATGTTAAGGAGTATACGAGAAAGTTTAGGGGAGACCACTCCCGCTGGTTTCGTAAAGTTACTGTTATATAAGTCATGTGCTGCCATCTATCGAGCAGAAATCACACCCGGTGTTCTTGTATTTTTTAATTTATTTAACGGAAGCTGGTATTTCTTTTTTAGCGAGCTTCGGTGTTTTGATGTATTAGCATCGGAAAAAAAGCTTTTTCTTGAATTTTTTTCTTTCTTTTTTTGTAGTACGGTGTTTAACTTCGTAACGTTTGTTGGGGAAAGGGACAATATTTGTTGGAAAAAACGGAGACAGGAATATGAAAAAATATGGATCCCGAGGCCTCACGTGACCTCACTTCTCTCCGCCAGGGAATATCTCAATATTCAAGATAGCTCGTGCAGCGCCGGGCCACACAGCTAGTTTCTCGAGGTCGAATTTTTGGACGTTTACAATAGTTTCTCTATGTATATTTCGCATACGAGAAATAAATAAATTAACCTGATACAGTTTCGAACTGATGGATCGGCAACACTCTGTGATAGCAAGTGTACTTAAAATACAAATCTAGGATAGAGTTCAATGTTCACAGTATTTCTCTCAGTAAATTTGTCTGTCCCAAAATTAATGAAAATAAAAAAGATAGATGCTCACATTTCGTTTATAGAAGTGAATTTATTAAATGAATAAAAACTATTGTACGTTTGCCTGTTATTCAAATCTGGTTTTTTCAATATTTTTTAATATTGTGACAAAATCGTCTTGTGGGTGTACGTGAATGCAGTCCAATAAGCAGGATTAAAAAAATGAAGCTCTTTATCTCACAAATATTCCAAGCAAAGAAACGTAGCACAAGTATTAACATAGCACTAGTAAAAATTCACAACAGAGACTACCAATAAATCTCAACACAACGCTCAAAGGTTTCTTGTTAGCTCACCAGCTTACTTGCTGATCAAATTCCAACTGACTCTTCTTGGCTTGAGAGCTTGCCTTTATACTTTTCAATAGGAAGTGACTTCATTACGTAGGAAGTGACGTAATCTCTAGAAAGTTCATGAAACCAGTAGAAAAAGGTTGAAAGTTCGAGGTCCTTCTAGAAAATTCCCTTTGCTGCCAAGTCACCAAAATGGTCGCCAAATTTATTGCCAAGTCACCAAGTTTGTCGCCAAGATTAGCATCTCAGGGAAACGACTTTATAGCTTTGCAACAATATTTTGTTTTTTAGCTTAGAGCCACTAAATTTGGTACACTGTCTCTTGATGCTGAGGTGACCTACTGAAGACATTGATTCCATTTAATATATTATTCCTTTTTTAAGCATATTTACATCGTCTTGAAGCGATCGTTGGAAGTGGAATTATTACAAACAGGGCCGTTTTACCATTAGGCGACAGCATAAGGCCTTCATCACGCTTATCATCAGACAAAATCGCCGTTAAATTAGCGAATTTCCTCCCCTCATCATGAATATTAAATTTCAGTATGTATTTAATTTTAATTATACATGTACAGGGTGTTTTTTTTAACTGACACTACTCAGAGCCATCTGTAGCTCAATCTATCAGCTCAAATGCCACCAAATTTTCAGGGAGACTAAAGACGACATGGTGAAAAAGATTCTGTAATAAAAAAAATAGTTCCGACAGGAGAAATGTGGCGCTGTTCTAGTCTACACAACTAAGAATTAGACAAATAAATAACAAAGAAGAAATTTCAGTGCAGAAACCGCTTTAATACGGGAAATGAACTGCCCCAAAGGGTTACAGAGATAAAATTACAATGCACCATAGCACCAGACCTCTTTCAGTGTGACCACCCTTTTCGTGGACCACGCATTGCATTCTGTACACAACATTCTCGACGGCCGAAAGTAACATATCATCAGGAATGCTCAGCACAGTCCGTAATATGTTGTACTTTAAGGTCGTCAACGTCGGGACCCCACCAAGATAGACCTTAGGCTTCAAATAAACCCCACAGGTAGAAAGTCGCATAAGCTTAGATCCGGGGAGAATGGACATGGAGAATGTTGTTTACAAGATGCAACGTGTGGTCCACGAGAAGGGTGGCCACATTGAAGAGTCATCACATGCCCTCGCCGTGGAAGTAATTTTATTGAATGAAGAACTTTGGTGAGCTGTAATTTCATCTCTGTAACCCTTTGGGGTATTTCATTTGCTGTATTAAAGCGGTTTTGCACTGAAATTTCTTCTTTGTTATTCATTTGTCTAATTCTCATTTGTGTAGACTACAATAGCGCCACATTTCCCCTATCGGTGACTTTCGGAACTAATTTGTTTCTTATTGATGAATCTTTTTCACCATGTCGTCATTAGTTCCCCTACCAAATTTGGTGGCATTTCAGCTGATAGATCGAGCTACAGATGGTCCTGAGTATTGTCAGTTAAAAAAACCCCTATATTATTAAGTATCTTAATTAACTATTGATGTTTATGATTTATAAAATTTGAAATTACGTGAGATAATAAAATTTATTGAAAGGCATGGTGTGCTATGTTTGGCCATCCATGAGAATACGTAAGCCGGGCGGGGGCGCGAGGCCCATTTGGAAATAATTTTAGTCAGCCTCGATTTCCAGCCAGTTTGCCCCTAAATAAGCAAAATCATAAAAATATTTTTTTTTTAAATGTCTGTTATAGACTTTAACCTCTGTGGGAGAATGGAAAACAATTAAAACTTGAGCCTAAACCAAATTAATAAACTAAACAGATATATTAGCATCTTAATATGAATTGGCATACATGTAGCCTGCAAGTAACAAAACAAAATTTGCAAACAACCTCTGAAAAGTACATATTCAATAAACCACTTGTTTTAGTGACTTTGAAATGATTTAAGAATTTTTTTTTCAGAAAAAAAAATCGGAATTTAAGTGTGCCGTCGAAAATAAATTGTGTTTTTAGGACTTCTAAAAATCATTTAATGTTCATAAACTATCCATGAGTCATATCATTATCGCCTTTCATTTTGAGAAAGTTAATATTCTTGCTATTTCCTCTACGAAGAGAGATTTTTAGAATTTTGTCTAAATCTAAACTCCAGATAATGTCAGATTAAATAGACGTAATTGCCAAACTGTTCAAATGTTCTTGCTGAAGTTTTCATCAATTTCATTTTTGAAAAATTCCTTTCGCCAGATGGGAACTGTCACTGGAGTTGGAGTTTAATATCAAGAAACATGAATACATTTTACTTGCATGCACATTTGCAAAGCTTTAACAATCTTTTCTCACTCTATTTTTATTATGTGCTTAAATAGGATAACTACATTTGGTTTTTGTAAAATGACATCTAAAATAAATTCCCATGGTACTTTGCACGTGCCCCTTAGACGCGGGGCCCAATTGGGAAAGGAACCAACACCGACCCGATCTACCCGAAAGGTGTAAGGCCCTTAGCGGGACGGTGAGACCCAATTGGAAGCAATTGGTCTAATTGGCTATAGGCCGCATCTGTATGTATATCTGTATTGCTAAGGGACGCATGAATTTTTGTTTGTCTCGGGGCGCCAGGTGTACCCTTGCACCGACCCTGATAACAAAGCACAAAAGAAATATAGAATTTCTTTGGTTGCTTAATAATATATATCTAAACAGGCAAATTCCAAGTAGAGCTGAAATGATTTCTTGGCTGTGCACTTCCCTCCAGTGGCGGTTTTTCGCACAGGTGCTTGAGGCGATCACCTTGAGACTCTGAGGGACCTCAAAATCTATTTGACGTACATCCCAGGGCAAAGCCGACTGCGTATTTACGACATTGGGTAGGGAGGGGGAGTTACCTCAAAATGATTTTGCGCCTGCTGCCTCATATTGTCAAAATCCGCCACTGCTTCCCACCCCTATGCTGTCGATGCTATCTAACTGTAAACTTTGAAATGTAATTTAGATTATGTATATTTACAGAGATTATATACCAGATAGAATCCCAGTATTATGTATTTTACCCTAACTCAATATCTGTACTTTTATCACATTAAAATCAGAATCGCTGGACTGAGTGAGAGGATAAATAAATTTTATAAAAGCAGATTTTAAAAACGCGCAGTTATTAGTGTACTGAAAAGCAGAATTTTTTTAATTTTAATTATTGTCTACTTTTTAGTCTTTACTTAAATGATCATTTCTATAAATTTTATGGAATCTTAAAATCAATTTTTTCTCAATTTCACTGCCAGGTGGCGCCACGCATATAAGATAAAAATTTTATTGAATGAATCGATTAACTGATAATTAAGCTCCAAAAATATTAAAATAGGGTGTTGTAATAGAAAATACTCAAGTTTACAAAATTTCAAAACTCTAATTCAAGCACAACAGGAAGGAGTGAAAAATCAATTACAAAATTCTGTCTTTACAAAAAGGAAACAACAAGTTAAATTAAAGTGTATAAAAGAGGACGATCAATTGATGTAATTGTCGTGTTATTTTAGAATATATTTAGAGTGTCACAGAGGCGGGATATTTTAATTTTACCCTGATTCTGTCGTATGGATTATATTTTACTAGCAGTGCGCGCACGGCGTAGCCCGTGGTACAATGACTTCAACAAAATAAGAAAAAAAAAAAAAAAATTGGTTTGTTTGTTTGCGTTTGGCAAGAACAACTGCATCTAAGTTTTCAACATAAAATTTAAAATAAACACTATTCGCATTTAATTATACAAATTACTACTAAAACAATGTAAATATGCGAACTTGCATCTTTTTTAAGTTGCTGGAGTGCTTTACACTACGCAAAAAAAAATGAGGTATTTTTTCGTTCTTCATTCTTTGCTGAATGCTGATTGAAAATAGGAATGGCACTTTTTACATTTTCACCAACTTCCAGAAACTGATATCCATCCAGTCGTATGAATCAGACATACGTGAAAAACCATCAGAAACCTTACGATAATTGGTTTCCTAGCTATGTTTCCTTTTCTCCCATCCCACGGAACCTGGATTTGTGTCTCAGTGGGGTGGTTCTAAACGACTTTTAATTTCGTGTTTAGGGTTTGATCAGGAATTTTCTGAACATACTTATTTGTTATTTTGTCGCAGCTTGAGGGTTTCCAGGTTGTAAAAATGACAGTATCCTTAAGATTTTCCCACTTTGTTGAAACCGTTTCAATTTTAAGAATCTTGGAATTAAGAGCTACAAAAGCCTACTTTTCTCAAATACAATAATTTATTCCTTAATTATGCGCCTCTGGCAGCATGCGCCCAGGACACGTACTCTACCTGCCCCACACTAGTTACCACTGCAGATAGATAAGTTAAGAATTCATTTCTTATAATTTCACACAAATTCAAGTGAAAATATCCACAATCTTACTTCCTTAAAATCCTAGCACGCAATATCTGAATCTTCTCTGTACAGAAAAGGGACAACAAATTCTTGTCTAGGTTCAACATAGAGGGGGCATGAACTTTCTGAACAAACTTCAAAATTAGAGTGTTATCTTATCGGCAGAAGTTAGCTACTTTGTTCAAGAAAAGGACAAAACATATCATTCTACTAATAAAGACATTTTCTATTATCATGCAAGAGTAGGCGATAAAGCTTTTAAATGGTTGTAGTCTTGTATGTATGATTCAAAGTTCAGACAACCCTCACCCGGAACATTCTTTGGATATCGGTTCTTTGACATGTCTTTGCTTGGTGATAATGACCGATATTCTGGTCAGAGGGTTATGAGAAACCGAAAACAAACTCCAGACTCTATTAGACTAGGATAAGTCGGGATAGGATAGTCTATAATAGATGAGATAACTATAAGGATGAGTCAGTGGTTAAAGAGACATAACTATCGCTTTTTCATTAAGTAAGAATGAAATCAACTTCTCTTAACAGATCAATCTTGACTTTTTCCGATTTTCCATGCGTAATAATATTAATAATAAACTTTTAATAAATTTGAGCTTTTGAGAGGCATGATGGACAAAAATTAAAACAAATGTCTTCCGCTAGACGCGTTGAATGAAAAAATTTAATTTACTATCTGGGTAGTAGAGATGAATAATTGTGGGGAACTTGGTTTAATGCTTTTTAATTGCTCTCTAAATCAGTGAACCAATTTAGTGAGAATCTCACTTTAAACTATAGACTTTGTAATTGTTCAAACATAAATCACAAAAAGTATAATAAATAAATTTAGCGTTTCGTGAATTTTCAGAGTCTTTTGCGGATGAATATTGTAAACAAGAAAATTTAGCCCTTTGCACTCAAGGCCTTTTTTCACTCGGGCAGATCAGCAACTCAGAGATGTTTTCTCGGTGTTCTTGGTGAAATTCTTACCTCTAACCCCAAAACGATTACATATACAAATTAATGTATAAAAACTTTTATATTTTAACATTTTATCTATCTTTATAATTTTAAGAATATAATTTATTAAATATTGATTTTTTTTTATCACGACTGGCAAGTTTGAACTGATTTCAGGTCGACCGTCGAGCCACGCCTGGGTCACTTCTGACTCAAACTAAAATCTGATGTCTCAGCTCAAAACACACACACACACAAGTCACTCCTCGATAGAGCAGAGCAATGTAAGTCTACAGCCACGAGCGGTTCTTATACCGTTTTTTTTCGCGGCAGCCACATTTCCCTCAGCGGCCGTATCAAATGCAACCGGCCACGTGCGGTTTTTTTCTGACGCGTGCTCAGTCATTTGTATCTGCTTTCTAGTGCAGCGGCAGAGTGGCGAATTCAAGCAGTTGTTTGTGGGAAACTTCTGATACATTAGAAATGTATAAATAAAAAGATTCATCCCATTTATCTTGTACTTGGAAACAGAAATCAAAAGAAAGTGTTTATAATTTCGCTAGGAGGTTGTTTTTTTTTCCCTGACATTCTTCCTCTTCAAAGCTAAAAAAAAGTTCAAATATAGAATTATAGGTTCTTATATAAATATTTCTTTAAAAGTAAGAAGGTAATCGAAAAAGAATTCCTGCTTTAATTTGAACCATATTAATTCCTTTACCACCAACGCAATTTTTTATCAATTTAGACACAATTAGTAACAAATGTGCCGTGTAGCTGCGAGACCCATCTCAAATAAGGAAAATTTTTCAGAAAAGTGTATTTCTCTCACATCTAGTAAAAAATGAGATTTGAAAGTAAACTGCATGCATTCGAAGAGTTTCGGCAATGTATCCCTAGTTATCAATTCCTTGATGGTGAGATGTTAAGAGGGTCAAATGGATATCTAATCTTTGAAAAAACTTATTTTTTGAAAGTGACAGTAGCAAATCAAGGGGGGGGCTGGCTATGGACTACAGCCCCCCCCCCCCAGATCAAACCAAATTCTTGATTTTTTATTTAACATCGTACAACTGTTTTCTTAATTCCCTCTTTTAAAAAAAAATAATAAAACGTTTCAACATTACTTTCTGACGACGGGCTCGAAAGGATTTCCTACTTTTATAGTCATTTCACTTATACTTGTAGCTTTGACGCGGTCAAAGACATTTTGTGGATTACTTCATTGTAATTTTATCAAATTTTCGAAAGTATTGTATTGTTTTTATGATTCTTATTGTCAGGTGAGAAAAGTCTGTAAATTAAAGTTTTGGACACTTTAACCTTGAGGTTTGACATTCGTCACGACGATACAAAGTTTTATGACCTCAGCCCCCCCCCAAGACCCGAATCCTAGATTCGCCACTGAAAAGTGGAATGGTAACTTTTGCAGCTACACGACACAAATAAACTATTTTAGTTATACTAACGTCTAGTTTTGAGTATCAGGTATATTTTTGTGGCGTACTTTGTAATTTTGAACCGCGATCTAGAAAAGGATAAAACAATCAATTTTTTTTAAGATTGTAATTATTAAAAGTAGGTTTTAATTGGAAAAGGGTTAATGGTACAATTTATTTAAAAAAGAAACAGAAAAAGAACAAAAAAAGCAATATAAAAAGGACCAGATTAAGCTAAATGACGTGAAAAGTAAAATCAACTGAAATACTTATATCTGTAATATAAAACTGGAAAAAACTATAGAATTCAAAATAATAAACTCACTATCCAAGTAGCATTCCTTGATATATTTATTTAAATAATGTAGAACACTAACAGGGCCAGATTAAGTCCTGTATTAGCCCTTAGGCAAATCAATTTACGGTCCCTCCTTCTCCATAACTACAAAGTTAGATTTTTTTTTATTAGTTTTAATTTAATATTTATGAGCAGTTTTATGTAAATATAGTTATGAAAGACTATATGACATTTAATTGCTGGTCAGTTTCAAGAAAGTTAGTTTTCATTATCTCGCGTTTAAAAAAAATTAAATTTAAAATCATTTTTAATAAGGTAATTAAAAAACAACAAAATTTGTTTAGTACATTCTAAATACTCATATACAAAGAAGTTTTACAGGGGTGTTGACTCATGAGTCAATCCGCCAACGCTACAAAAGAGAAAAGATTGGCCGCACATACCTGCAAGAGAATTTAAAACATGAAAAAAAATTATAAGAATAGTGTTTTGAAATTTAAGTGGTACTTAATTTTAATTTAACTATGTTCAGTACATAGCCCTATAGCCTGTAAACCAAAATAAAATTACAATAATTAAATAACCCTGAAAATACCGGAAAAATTTCGATGCCTGAGGCCCCTAGGCAGTTACCTCTTGATAATCAGAGCCCTGGAACACATGAAAATATCAATGGAAACCACCGCAAGCAGCCAG
>BGPR01000076.1:1299919-1313760 GCA_013235015.1 Araneus ventricosus
CTAATCCATGTTCGAGTACATAGCCCTATAGCCCTTGTAAAACCAAAATAAAATTACAATAATTAAATAACCCTGAAAATACCGGAAAAAATTTCTGATGCCTGAGGGCCCCTAGGCAGTTACCTCTTGATAATCAGAGCCCTGGAACACATGAAATATCAATGTAAACTACCATACAGCAAAGCGATTATTTTAAAGGCCTGTAAATAGACCTAGCGTATCAAGTTTTATGGCAGCTGCAAGAATGCACCCAGAGAAAGGGAGAGAAACGGCGCGAAGGTCTCGCGTGTGGTCACTCCTGCTCTTCAGCATATTGTCTATAATTTTGTGCGGTTGACCTTCAAGCAGCGACTGCTAGAAAACGCCTGTGTATTGCATAATTAAAGTGGTTAACTTTTTATACTGTTTATTTGAAATTGCACAATTAAGCAATCACTGACGGAATGGTTGGAAAAGTCAGAAAAGAAAGTATTCCTTTAGACATTTATATGAAATGTTTTAGTCCGAACCCATTCGCAAGTTCTTCGTTTTATTCTGTATTTCAATGTCTTGAGATCAATATACGCACCAGTATTGTTACAGATGCGAAGATGCATTATATATATTTTATCAAATACTAGTTGCCTTGGAAGCACTTTCAGCTGGTTCGCCCGTTTAAAATTAGTTTTTTTATTTTACTTCTTTTATTAATTGAGGCATCTCCCTGTCGCTGTTTCAGCCAAGGAGTTAACTCAGGAAAGATGAACAAAAAGGGGAATATTTTATTGTATTTGGCAGATAGTAAAATATAACAGATGTAAATTTTAAAATGCCAGCAATACAATCTCCTGTATGATGCATCATTGAAGCTAACTAAACTTAAAAACTGCGTTTCAAATAACTCACTAATCTTATCTATCACTCATCGGTAGAATGATTAACGCTGAATACGGTCGCAAAGCTAAACATGCTAACGCCCCGTGTGGAACTAGTGGGTGTCAGATTGCGGAAAAAACTGGAGGCAGCAAAAAATTCTATATTACCTTAAAAGAATCTGGAGTATAGGGTTGACAATAAATTTAAAAATATAATTAAAAATTATTTAGTTTCCAGAATTTATTGCTTTTTTGTAATTCCTAGTTTTAGCAACTAAAATGAAACAAAAATTTAATTTTCTTTTTTCCTCAATAAGTAGGGGGCGATCGATCCTCCCTCGCCCCTGCTCCCCGACGCCGCCACTGCGTGAATCCATGACTGGGCAGCATTTCTCCCTGAACGTAACCAGTCACCACAACTGTCCCCCCCCCAGTGGTATAAATGATTAGAACCGTGGACCTTGAGGAAACTGTGAGATACGTCATTGTTCGTCCTGTTTTGCTGTTGAGAATTGCATTTGAAAACATTTTCAAAATTAATTAAAATTAAAACAGAACGTCGCATTGGAATAAAATCTGCGGCATTGAAAATCTAATTTTAAAACTTTAAGATGATGTTTAAAATGATTTTGAGTGACAATATGCTCCGAAGTTATTATGAAAAATTACAATATACAAAAAATTTGTTAATCTAATTCATGCTCACACCCTAAAATGGCAGGAAAACATGAGAATAAATACTCTTGAAGAAAGATGCAAATCATTTCAGTCTACCTCCCACACAAAAAAAACCCTGGAATCAAATATTTATCTGTTAAGCCACGCTTTTATAAAAATATTACTTTAGCAGGTGCATTAAAATATTTGATAATGCAATGAATGCTCAAGTATCAACTGTAACAATTGCAAAAGGGCAGAATAAAAGATTTGGTTGAAATAATGAGATGGTCTGAATTTTATTTACAAAATAAAAAAAACATTGTTACAACTATGTTTTAAAACATTTTGAAACCTTAATTAAAATTGAACAAAATGTCGCATGGAAATAAGATTGCGTCACTTGAAAAGCTAATTTTTTTAATCTTAAGATGATGTAAAAATGGTTTTGTGCGAAGCTATTGACTCCAAAGTTATTCCGGGAAAACGTTAAAATTTAAGGTAATTTTAATTAATTAAAATTTCGAAAAATCCTTTCCTTAGTGAGAGCACCTACTATCCAATAGCTAAACTTCAGCCCACAACCCCAAGTTTCTAGGCCTCGTGGTTTGGGAGATTTCGTGATGAGGAGGTGAGTCAGTAAGTCAGTGAGTCATGGTATTTCCCTTATATAGAGAGATATTTTTTTATTTTATATTTACCAGAGGATCTAAGGATTCTTTTATATATTTTTTTTCTTCTCTGTCCTTTATTAGTTAAGGTTTATTTTACTATTCTATCATTATTTATTTTCCTTATTTTGTTATTAAGTAAGTTCTCTTGTCTTAATTTCATAATTTATTTTAAAATTTTTCTTTATTTAGATTTATTAGTGTTAAGATTTTTTTTCCCGTCCTATCCGGTTCGGTCTGCTTCCACTTCATGTCCACCTAAACCGATTATAAAGAATCATAGTGATTCTAGATGAAGTGGTGTTAGGGTCTGTCCATAAATGATGTCTTCGCACTTTTTTTTCAATATTTTGACTCCCCTCCCCTTTATCACAAAGTGTCACACTTCACCATATCCCTTCCCCTTTGTCACAAAAGTGTCATACTTCACCATACCCTATATCCCTCCCTTTGTCACAGAGTGTCACTACTTCCTATCCCTTCCCTACTTGCCGTAATTACTAAACAGTATACTTGTAGTCGGAAACGAAACTTGCACTACGTTATAGGATCTTTTCAAGTTTGTTTTACCGACTTTAACTATGTGTTTTAATTGAACATGTGAGCAATAATAATAATGAGTTATATTGATCATATAAAAATAAGAATATGAATAGAGGTTAAGGTTTACAAACAAAAAAGCAGTATATAAGCCAAGTAAAAATTCAATATAAAAGAGCACATTGAAGGAATAGTGGTAGTTTTTGTGATTTCGGAAATATTTGCTTTGGCACAATCTATCTTTACTTTATGGACACAAATACTCTTAAACGACTGAGATTTGAAAAAAAAACGCCTCACATTGTTTTAGCTTAATGAATTGCCATAATCATTTCATTTGTCACCTTAATTTATATGATATTATATGTTATACAAAAATCATGAAATAAGAAGGTACTCGGAACTCATTTACTCTACTGACTCTATGCCTCTCCATGGGAAGATTCCTTGTTCAGTTCACGATCATGCAGGGCATTTCTGACTATGCTATTCTTCAGGGGATGTAAAGCCGTCTAATGTATCAGATCGCCCTTACATCCACCCAATCTGAAATTCACACTTTCGAGTTAAAAATAAGTGATGAGTTCTTGTTATCTAAGCTCACTATTAGTGGTCTATTATCTGTCAACTAGTCTCAGGATCACTTTCCAGTTGATTTTATGTTACACCAATTATGTGTTTTGGCCAACATGACATTGGATGCAAATACAAACCACAATGCTTTGCAAACACAGAGTAGGAAACACATTCTATTGAAGGACAGTAGAGGTCATATGGTAACACTTTGTAACTATTCCCCACTGATTGGGAAAGAAGTTCATCTGCTTTCAAGAATTTGTGCATAAAGAGTGATGGAAATTTATAATACCTGGTCAGCTCTTATCGGTGCTTTAAGACCTTTTCATGCTGTCCTGCTCTATACAGAATATAAGATCAACCTGTTTGTGCCACTACCAGTTCTACCACTCACCCGAGGGCGATGTAACTTTGTTGACATTTCTGCTAGTGACAGGGAAGGTTTTCTTCTAATGGTGAAGAATTTCTGCTGCTATTATTCTCAGAACCTATCCTGAAGACTTTTTCGAAAGAAAGGAATATAAATGAAAAAAATACATGAAAGTTGTTTTAGCCCTGTGATTAAAAAATCCCTCAAATTCTGGTAATTTCAAATAATCTCAAATTTATCCAATTGTGATTTTAAATGTTTTATTTTGAATAAGTGTGTGATGTCACACTTCTTGTTACCACCCTCCCTTGTCAGAAACTGTCACAATTTCACGAACCCCCCTCCAAGCGTGGCATCATTTGTGGATGGCCCCTTATATATATATTTTACCCAAGTTGTTTCCGATGCAACTCATGTTAGGTAACTGGAGCACTCGATACAGCTGCAGGCGCTGCACGTCAGTAAGAAATGAGATGAATTAAACAATCACTAACAGCTTTTTCTCTCATTCAGGAGAAGAAAATCTCAATTCTATACTTATAAAAGGCAGTGTGTGTGTGTGTGTGTGTGTGTGTGTGTGTGTGTGTGCGTGCGTGCGATGTCCAGACGAATCTATCGCACTTACAGACTTGAAATTCAGTACACAGGTAGTCGTAATGTGACTCAATGCATCTCGAAGCCCGAATTTTAAAATTTAATCAAATTTTTTTTATTTAATGTTTTTTTGTTATTTTTGGTAATTTACGATATATTTTTCCATTACATTTTTTCTGATAATAGTAAAAGAAAATAGATACATTAACGGAAAAGAACAAACGATGTATATTCTAATGAAATTTTTTGAACTAATTCACTGAATTTTGAGAAATTTTAAAAATAGTCCCTTTCCTCTGAAATTTTTCCATACATTACTTACTTTCACTCCGACGTTCTAATAAGCTATCATTTCAATTCTTTTTAAGGTAGTAAAATATTTCTCCTGATTTAAAACAAGAACGATTAAAATATCTTTTTCTCTGATTTTAAATTAATTTGTTTCCGTGATGGGATCAGAGAATATTTCTCAATGAAGGATGTGAAAGAATCAAGCTGAAGCTAGTTGCCTTCTGGCTACGCCATCTGGCGAAAAAATTAGAACGAGAGCAAAAGAAATAATTAATGAATTGACCCGTGATTTATTCCTATTTATATTTTGCTCGAATAACGTTTTGAAATCATTTTCGCTGAATGCGTGGTTTGTCGTAAATCACAATGCTGAACGTTTTGGGAGATATTATTGGAACAGGGGGGGGGATAATGGAGAGGGATATAGGGAAGGTATAATTAGGAATACTTCATAGTAAAGATTTTTTTTACATTTCAAATGTGTATATTTTATCTAGGTATTGAAATGTTAAATTATGAAATCCAATACGAAATAAATCAAATTTTACAAATATATATATTTTTTATTTTTTGATTAAACATAAACATTATGTATACTGCACTCAAAGCATGATTATAATGAAGATGGAAAGTATGAATTTTTTTTAAAAAATTAGTTTTCGTATAAAAAAATGAAGTAATATCAAAAGTAAAATCATGATAATGATAAATCTAAACTAATAAAAGGAAGTGTTTGTGTGATTCTGGGCAAAAAAAAAATACTGAGAGAGAGAGAGAGAAAAGACCCCATAAAGTTTCGCATTTGGTGGTAAAAATTATCAGTCCGTATTGACGTTGAAATTAAGATAAATGGAAGCGATTTCTTTAATAATTAACGAGAAAAATACATAAAGAGGAGAAATTCAATTCCTGCCGTAATGTGAAGTGTTTTTTTCCTCGCTGAGTTACGCTATTGTCACCAGTTAATTTTACTGTTAACAAACACATTAAAATTTACTTTGACTAACAAACAATTAAACTACCAATACTCAGCCTATGATAATTTTTTAAATATATAAATATGATAGTCATTTTTGTTTGTTTGTAATACTCATGTTTAGGACATGTACAAACATTTTGATACTAAAGCATTGTAATTATACATACTTTTGCTTCAATAAAAGCCAGAAAGGTTAATTTATAACATTTCGGATACATTAAAGTCTTTAAAAATTTTGAGATATAATGTATCGTTTTTTTATGCACTTAAATAATGTCTACGAAAATAATAAGGAAGTGCACTTTTACATGTCATAGATAAGTGAATAAAGTTATAATTTTAATTCATGCTTGAATCAGCATTTATTCTCTCTGCAATAGCGTATCCCCTAATTTCATGCAACGAATTTTAACTTTGTCACAAGGTGCTAGATAAAACTTTATTAAACTTTATTAGTGGTAACTTTTGATTTATATATTTAAAGATATGTATGAAATTATGTGATGAATTATATTATGAATATTATTAAATATATTTGTCATTAAGGCTTTTGTATTATTTTATCTATGTTATCAAAAGATTTACTTCAATGTTTAGAGTTTTTATATACTGTCTGTAGGCAAAAAGTAATGTATATAATTTTTTCATTTTTATTCGCATGTATGTGGTTTTTTTCGATTGATTAAGAGATTTGTACACATTTTATATTATTTTTCAAATACTATATAAATGGAATGCACTTTTTATTTATATTTTTCTAATATATCAAATTCTCTTACAAAAAACTTTGATTTTCTAATTTCATCCATATCTAAGGAATTAAAGTTAGAATGCACCAAATTTCTGTAAAAATTTAAGCGAATTTTTTAAAAAATATTTGTAATGTATAAATCCTATCAACTCAAAAAATTTTGTATGTTATTTTTTAAGTTTATTTTCCCTTTTAATCTTTTCACTCCCCGGCATAATGTTTTCGAGAAGAAAATGAGGATCACATTTCAAAAGAAAAAAGAGGGGGAGGGGGCGCAGTTTCGGTATTTGCCCTGGGCGCCATTTTATATAGGTACGCCGCTGTCTATCTGGGTTATATAAAAGCTAGTAATGGCGAAATGCTAGTTAAACCATCGTCACTCATAGGTTAAAAAACGGTAAATGTTACATCTGTGAAGTTTTTCATCTCACAAAATAGTAGTGTTAAAGTGCGTTAACATTTTTTATGTCCTTCATATTTCGTTGACATTTTTTATAGTTGCTAACGAAATGATGTATTTTGTACTTCTACTCATTACATGCGTCTTTAACCCGTTCACGTGTCAGATACGGTCATCCAATTACTGGACTTTCAAATTCATGCCAGGAAGAATTGCTACATGGCATTCATGTGGGATATAATGGAATTTCATGTTGAGTACTTGGAATTAAGGTTGCCATATTGGCCTTTCCGAAATTTGGCCTTTTTCCAATGCTCTTGGCCTTAGGAATTTTCATTTGGCATTAAATGCAATTTTGACTTTTTTTCTTTTACTTTATTTTCGTTTATGATTTTTAGAACCATTATTAATTACTAATTCTGCTATTTTTAATGAACTTTTGATTTTACAACTTTCAAATGGTATACAGTGAGCTGGCAAACGAAGTAGTTCCTGAATAGAACGAGATTTATGTCCACTTCCTGTAGACTGTAATTTCCAGAATGCCTGTAGCGGGAGCTATATTTGTGTTTCTGCATAGCATATAAAGGATCACTTTCTCTCTTACTATTCTTTTCTTTTTATGGCCGAATTCTTAAATGCTAAGTTTCACGCAAAAACGCGAAGTATTAGGTGTTTCTTTCTTTCTTTTTTTTTGAGAGAGAGAGGGCGGGGGGGGGGGGGGAGTACATAATTCTTAATAGCTCATTTAAAAAAAGAAAGAAAAACAGTTGTATCTGTAATTTTGGTATAGACTGACGAAACACCTTCCTCAGGAAATTCATAATAAGCGTTTAAATATTAAATTTATGAGACAGAAAAATAGCTTTCAAAAAAAAATTAGAACAACGCAGCGTATTTGATTTGGATATTGGCTATATTAAGGATTGTAATTCTCCCCCCGCGTCTCTCCTCCTCAAAAAAAAGAAAGAAAGAAACACCCTACTACTTCGCGTTTGCGTGAAACTTAGCATTTAAGAATTCCGGACCCCATAAAAGAAAAGAATAGTAAGAGAGAAAGTGATCCTTTATAGCATGTCAGAAACAATATAGCTCCCTGCTACAGGATTCTGGAAATTACAGTCTACAGAGTGGACATAAATCTTCGTTCTATCTCAGAACCTTTGCGTTTGCAGCTCACTGTATACCATTTGAAAGTTGTAAAATCAAGGAGTAACATTAAAAATAGCAAGTAATTAGAATTAATGGTTCTAAACATCATAAGCGAAAATAAAGTAAAAAAAAAAAAATCAAAATTGCATTTAATGCCAAATAAAGAATAATCCTAAGGCCAAGAGATTGGAAAAGGCCACTTAATTTGGCTTAAAGCAATATGGCAACTTATAATTCCAAGTATCTCACATGAAATTCCATATATCCACATGAATGCCATGTAAGGTTCTCCTGGATGAATTTGAGTCCAGTAATTGGATGACCTATCTGACACGTGAACGGGTTAAAGACCATGTAATAGTGAAGATACAAATACACTCTTTACGTTAGCAACTATAAAAATGTCAACGAGAAATATGAAGGATCATAAAAATGTTAACGCACTTTAACACTACTATTTCGTAGATGAAAATACTTCAGATGTAACATTTACCGTTTTAACCTATGAGGATGGTTTACTTAGCATTTCACATTACTGCTTATATAACCCAGATAGGTGGCAGCGTATCCTATATAAAATGGC
The DNA here is from genome assembly GCA_013235015.1 of Araneus ventricosus. Classification (NCBI taxonomy): domain Eukaryota; kingdom Metazoa; phylum Arthropoda; class Arachnida; order Araneae; family Araneidae; genus Araneus; species Araneus ventricosus. The sequence continues at coordinate 1,308,338 of BGPR01000076.1, forward strand.
GCCCAGGGCAAATACTGAAACTGCGCCCCTCCCCCCTCTTTTCTCTTTTGAAATGTTGATCCTATTTTCTTCTCAGAAAACATTATGCCGGGATGAAAAGATTAAAAGGAAAATAAACTTAAAAATAACATCCACAAAATTTTTTTTTGGTGAGTAGGATCTATACATATTACAAATATTTTTTAAAAATTCTTAAATTTTTTACAGAAATTTGTGCATTCTAATTTTAATTCCTTAGATATGGATGAAATTAAAAATCAAAGTTTTTTGAGATCTTGATAGCTATTAGAAAAATATAAATAAAGAGCTTCCATTTATATAGTATTTGAAAAATAATATAAAATGTGTACAAATCTCTATAATCAAAAGAAAAAAACCAATACATGCGAATAAAATGAAAAATTATATACATTACTTTTTGCTTACAACGACAGTATATAAAAACTCACAACATTGAAGTAAATCTTTTGATAAACATAGATGGAAATAATACAAAAATGACTTGGCCAGACAAAATATATTTAATAATATCTCATAATATAATTCATCATCATATTTCATACATATCTTTAAATATATAAATCAAAAAAGTTACTTACAGCTAATAAAGTTTAATAAGAGTTTTATCTAGCTTTGCATGGACAAAGTTAAAATTACGTGCATGGAATTTAGGTACCTTATTGCAGAGAGAATAAATGTCGATTCAAGCATGAATTAAAATTATAACTTTATTCATCTTATCTATGACATGTAAAAGTGTATCTTCTTATTATTTTCGTAGATCATATTTAAGTGCATAAAAAAAGATAGTATATCTCAAAATTTTAAAGATTTTAATGTATCAAAATGTTATAAATTAACCTTCTAGCTTTTTATTGAGCAAAAAGTATGTATAATTACAATGTTTTAGTATCAAAATGTTTGTACATGTCCACAAACATGAGTATTACAAACAAACAAAAAAATGACTATCATATTTATATATATTTAAAAATTATCATATGTGAGTAGTTAGTAGTTTAATTGTTTGTTAGTCAAAGTAAATTTAATGTATTTGTTAACAGGTAAAAAAATTAACTGGTGACAATAGCGATAACCTTCGAGCGAGGAAAAAAAAACACTCTCACATTACGGCAGGTGAATTTCTCCTCTTTATGTATTTTTCTCGTTAATTATTTAAGAAATCGATCCGATTTATCTTAATTTCAACGTCAATACGGACTGATATTTTACCACAAATGACTGAAACTTATGGCCCTTTTCTCTCTCTCTCTCTCAGTATTTTTTTTTTTTGGTTTGTTTGTTTGCGTTTGGCAAGAACAACTGCATCTAAGTTTTCAACATAAAATTTAAAATAAACACTATTCGCATTTAATTATACAAATGTTACTACTAAAACAATGTAAATATAGCGAACTTGCATCTTTTTTAAGTTGCTGGAGTGCTGTTACACTACGCAAAAAAAAATGAGTATCTTTTTCGTTCTTCCATTCTTTGCTGAATGCTGATTGAAAATAGGAATGGCACTTTTTACAAAACCATTTTATCACCAACTTCCAGAAACTGATGTCCATCAGTCGGTATGAATCAGACATACCGTGAAAAACCATCAGAAACCTTACGATAATTGGTTCCTAGCTATGTTTCCTTTTCTCCCATCCCACGGAACCTGGATTTGTGTCTCAGTGGGGTGGTTCTAAACGAACTTTTAATTTCGTGTTTAGGGTTTGATCAGAATTTTCACCAGAACATATTATTTGTTATTTTGTGTCGCAGCTTGAAGGGTTTCCAGGTTGTAAAAAATGACAGTATCCTTAAGATTTGCACCACACTTTGTTGAAACCGTTTCAATTTTAAGAATCTTGGAATTAAGAGCTACAAAAGCCTACTTTTCTTCAGTACAACCAATTTATTCCTTAATTATGCGCCTCTTGGCAGCTGCGCCCAGGACACGTACTCTACCTGCCCCACACTAGTTACCACTGCAGATAGATAAAAGTTAAGAATTCATTTCTTATAATTCACACAAATTCAAGTGAAAATATCCACAATCTTACTTCATAAAATCCTTAAGCACAATATCTGAATCTTCTCTGTACAGAAAAGGGACAACAAATTCTTGTCTAGAGTTTGCGTTCAACATTAGAGACATGAACTTTCTGAACAAACTTCAAAATTAAGTGGTTATCTTATCGGCGAAGTTGAGCTACTTTGTTCAAGAAAAGGACAAAACATATCATTCTACTAATAAAGACAGCATTTTTCTATTATCATGCAAAGAGTAGGCGATAAAGCTTTTAAATGGTTGTAGTCTTGTATGGTATGATTCAGATAGTTCAGCAACCCTCCACCCGGAACATTCTTTGGATGTCGGTTCTTTGACATGTGCTTTTGCTTGGTGATAATGACCGATATTCTGGTCAGAGGGTTATGAGTAAGAAAACAAACTCTCAGACTCTATTAGACTTTAAGGATAAGTCGGGATAAGGATAGTCTATAATAGATGGGATAGACATAAGGATGGAGTCAGTGGATTAAAGAGACACTAACTATCGCTTTTCATTAAGCTAAGAATCAATCATACTTTCTTAACAGATGCAATGCTGACTTTCCGATTTTTCCATCGTAATAATATTAATAATAAACTTTTAATAAATTTGAGCTTTTGAGACATATGAGACAAAAATTAAAACAAGTAGTCTTCACCTGAACCTTCAATTGAAAAAATTTAATTTATTATTACTGGGTAGTAGACCAGCAGGAATTAATTTAACTCATTTTTAAATTGCTTTTTAGCTCTCTAAATCAGTGATGACCAATTGCTAGTGAAATCTCACTTAAAGCTCATAGTACTTTGTAAATCTGTTCAAACATAAATTTAAAATAAGTTACTTGTGAATTTCCAGTCTTTTTTGCGGATGAATATTGTAAACAGAAAATTTAACCCTTTGCACTCAAGGCCTTTTTTCACTCGGGCAGATCAGCAACTCAGAGATGTTTTCTCGGTGTTCTTGGTGAAATTCTTACCTCTAACCCCAAAACGATTACATATACAAATTAATGTATAAAAACTTTTATATTTTAACATTTTATCTATCTTTATAATTTTAAGAATATAATTTATTAAATATTGATTTTTTTTTATCACGACTGGCAAGTTTGAACTGATTTCAGGTCGACCGTCGAGCCACGCCTGGGTCACTTCTGACTCAAACTAAAATCTGATGTCTCAGCTCAAAACACACACACACACAAGTCACTCCTCGATAGAGCAGAGCAATGTAAGTCTACAGCCACGAGCGGTTCTTATACCGTTTTTTTTCGCGGCAGCCACATTTCCCTCAGCGGCCGTATCAAATGCAACCGGCCACGTGCGGTTTTTTTCTGACGCGTGCTCAGTCATTTGTATCTGCTTTCTAGTGCAGCGGCAGAGTGGCGAATTCAAGCAGTTGTTTGTGGGAAACTTCTGATACATTAGAAATGTATAAATAAAAAGATTCATCCCATTTATCTTGTACTTGGAAACAGAAATCAAAAGAAAGTGTTTATAATTTCGCTAGGAGGTTGTTTTTTTTTCCCTGACATTCTTCCTCTTCAAAGCTAAAAAAAAGTTCAAATATAGAATTATAGGTTCTTATATAAATATTTCTTTAAAAGTAAGAAGGTAATCGAAAAAGAATTCCTGCTTTAATTTGAACCATATTAATTCCTTTACCACCAACGCAATTTTTTATCAATTTAGACACAATTAGTAACAAATGTGCCGTGTAGCTGCGAGACCCATCTCAAATAAGGAAAATTTTTCAGAAAAGTGTATTTCTCTCACATCTAGTAAAAAATGAGATTTGAAAGTAAACTGCATGCATTCGAAGAGTTTCGGCAATGTATCCCTAGTTATCAATTCCTTGATGGTGAGATGTTAAGAGGGTCAAATGGATATCTAATCTTTGAAAAAACTTATTTTTTGAAAGTGACAGTAGCAAATCAAGGGGGGGGCTGGCTATGGACTACAGCCCCCCCCCCCCAGATCAAACCAAATTCTTGATTTTTTATTTAACATCGTACAACTGTTTTCTTAATTCCCTCTTTTAAAAAAAAATAATAAAACGTTTCAACATTACTTTCTGACGACGGGCTCGAAAGGATTTCCTACTTTTATAGTCATTTCACTTATACTTGTAGCTTTGACGCGGTCAAAGACATTTTGTGGATTACTTCATTGTAATTTTATCAAATTTTCGAAAGTATTGTATTGTTTTTATGATTCTTATTGTCAGGTGAGAAAAGTCTGTAAATTAAAGTTTTGGACACTTTAACCTTGAGGTTTGACATTCGTCACGACGATACAAAGTTTTATGACCTCAGCCCCCCCCCAAGACCCGAATCCTAGATTCGCCACTGAAAAGTGGAATGGTAACTTTTGCAGCTACACGACACAAATAAACTATTTTAGTTATACTAACGTCTAGTTTTGAGTATCAGGTATATTTTTGTGGCGTACTTTGTAATTTTGAACCGCGATCTAGAAAAGGATAAAACAATCAATTTTTTTTAAGATTGTAATTATTAAAAGTAGGTTTTAATTGGAAAAGGGTTAATGGTACAATTTATTTAAAAAAGAAACAGAAAAAGAACAAAAAAAGCAATATAAAAAGGACCAGATTAAGCTAAATGACGTGAAAAGTAAAATCAACTGAAATACTTATATCTGTAATATAAAACTGGAAAAAACTATAGAATTCAAAATAATAAACTCACTATCCAAGTAGCATTCCTTGATATATTTATTTAAATAATGTAGAACACTAACAGGGCCAGATTAAGTCCTGTATTAGCCCTTAGGCAAATCAATTTACGGTCCCTCCTTCTCCATAACTACAAAGTTAGATTTTTTTTTATTAGTTTTAATTTAATATTTATGAGCAGTTTTATGTAAATATAGTTATGAAAGACTATATGACATTTAATTGCTGGTCAGTTTCAAGAAAGTTAGTTTTCATTATCTCGCGTTTAAAAAAAATTAAATTTAAAATCATTTTTAATAAGGTAATTAAAAAACAACAAAATTTGTTTAGTACATTCTAAATACTCATATACAAAGAAGTTTTACAGGGGTGTTGACTCATGAGTCAATCCGCCAACGCTACAAAAGAGAAAAGATTGGCCGCACATACCTGCAAGAGAATTTAAAACATGAAAAAAAATTATAAGAATAGTGTTTTGAAATTTAAGTGGTACTTAATTTTAATTTAACTATGTTCAGTACATGGCCTATAATGTAAACCAAATAAAATTACAATAATTAAATAACCCTGAAAATACCGGAAAATTTCGATGCCTGGGGCCCCTAGGCAGTTACCTGCTTGATAATCAGAGCCCTGGAACACATGAAAATATCAATGGAAACCACCGCAAGCAGCCAG
>BGPR01000076.1:1313785-1358150 GCA_013235015.1 Araneus ventricosus
GAGAAGTTACGTATTGCTAAAATATTTAAATATTCGACATGAATTCCAAGCAGGGTTGGTTGGGATTAAAATTGGGTGATACATGGCAAACCCGTTCTAAAAAAATAATGCCAAAAAGGCCAAATTTTACCCGAATTTTGAAGCATCTCCCTATTAATCATTAGAAAATGCTGTCTTTTATGAAAATCGAATCCTACTACATTGGTATATATAATACTCTATTATTAAACTAAAATTTAAGTGGAAAATCTCAAACACCTCGATAAACGGTTTCAAAGAAATAAATTTATTCTGGCCTGTGCAGAAATGAAATGGTCGAACAAAGCATAATAACTCATGTATTTAAAATATTATATATTATTTAATTATAAAATAAATTAAAAAAGTTATTTCGTACTCATAATCAATGACTACAGTAAAAAAAACTTTAATATAAATAAACTGATAACAGACTCAAAGAAATGGTTGAGTTTCCAAAAGTGATAATTTTAAAATATATTGTTCTTATTTTTGATGTTATTTAGCTAACATCCAACCAAAGACATAATCCTTAATAATATAATAAATGCGAAAGTGTGTCTGTCTGTCTGTCTGTCTGTCTGTCTTTCTGTCTGTCTGTCTGTCTGTCTGTCTGTTTGTTAAGCTTTCACGACCAAACCACAAAACCGATTTGGATGAAAATTGGCAGAGTTGTAGCTTGAAACCCGAGAACGGACATAGGCTAGGTAAAATCACGTCAAATTAATTATTTTTGACTACAGATTAAAAATAGTTAACAAAGAAAGCCCATTGACTCCGCGATTCGCGATGAAGATTTTTATTTTTCAATCTATGGTCACGTGATCCTTCAGGAATGCGAAAACATGTGAAATAAATTATTTTTTAAATCAACTATCACGTAATCTTTTTTCCGCTGTAACTTCGGAACAAAATATCCGATAAAAATAATTTTTATACCATCTTAAAGATAAAAATTGTACCTTTGCAATGATATTAATTTTATTTCTGTGACATTTTTCATTCAATTTTTATTATTTTTTTAAATTTTACGTGCAGACGATTTTGAAATAACGCAAATTTATACCTACTTCGCTGCTAGGAAACGGTTAGACTTTGAACTAATTTATCTTTGTTTCTGAAAGTTTTGCTTATGTTTATAAATATCTATAAAACAAGGCAGAAATTACATGTATCTGTCTGTCTGCCGGTCGATCGGTCGTTCACAAGAACTCCTCCTAAACGGTGATCGGTAGCGACATGAAATTTACACACAAGGTGCTATTTTCAACTTTCAGAGTTAATTAGTTCTTAAGATATTTAATTAAATAACGAACATTAGCCGCTTTTAAGCCTATTGCTTAGACGTTTTTTGCCAATAGCTTCCGAAATCTTTATTAGACAACAATTATTTTTATGCCATTTTAAAGACCAGAAAATGATCTTTTTAATGCTATTAATTACATTGCGATGAAATGTTTTCTCTGATTGTTATTAAGGTTTAAAAATATTTTTGTAACGTAATTTCTAACAAGTCTTTTTATTCTTATAGAAATAAATTCAAACGAAATTACTCTTTCGCGCGCGGGCTTCTGCCAGTGTTAAAGTTAATATAAGAAAATATTGATTTCTTTGACCATTAACAACAAAGGAGAGTTTACACTTCCGGTTTCCTGTTGTCCTTGCATTTGCAGCTTTTAATGCGGTTACACAGTGATCCAATGACGTTAGTGAATTATTCTCTTGATGTTTTGTTTAAATTTCACAATGAGGTATTACAAAACATCCATCTGTAGATACGGTAATGGGCATTAACAAGGAACATCATATACTGTAGAGCTCTTCAACATCTTAGAATTGTCAGGGCACCTTCCGACAAGCCGAGATTGAATGCCGCTGTGCCAGTACTACTAATACGCAACCTCGATATACCGAGACTGCGCAATGGCACACGGTCGCAAATTACACACCAAGGTCCAAACGTTATGAAAGCTATTGTTATGACTGATATAGGGAGAAGAGAGAGTATTTTAATTCCACGCCTTCCGATAATGCCGAAGGATTTATCATCTCAGTTCAGAAGGTAACAAATCCCTTTCAATATGTCATTTGCCAGGCTCAGGGCCAGATACTGAAAGTGGCAGATGTACATATGGAAAAACCATATTTTTCGCATGGGCAACTATACATGGCGTGTTCACGTGTGTTCAGCCCACACAACCTCTACATCCGTGTAAATAATGTTATATACAAAAGTATATTAGAATAGATAAACAATTTACATAAGTATCAGCATGCATGTACAGTACACTCCTGTCAGCCGTCCAATTAAGTATTATCTCCGTCAGAACTTTTCCTTTCCCCTTTCAAAATGCAACAAAACATTTACATTCGTGAATTAAAAAAAAAGATTAATTCAAATTCTTCGCGCACGAAGTCGCGGGTAACAGCTAGTTCTTAATAGCTCATTTAAAAAAAGAAAGAAAAACAGTTGTATCTGTAATTTTGGTATAGACTGACGAAACAGCTTCCTCAGGAAATTCATAATAAGCGTTTAAATATTAAATTTATGAGACAGAAAAATAGCTTTCAAAAAAAAATTAGAACAACGCAGCGTATTTGATTTGGATATTGGCTAAATAACATCAAAAATAAGAACAATATATTTTAAAATTATTATCACTTTTTGGAAACTCAACCATTTATTTTGAGTCTGTTATCAGTTTTATTTATATTAAAGGATTTTTTTACTGTTAGTCATTGATTATGAGTACGAAATAACTTTTAATTTATTTATAATTAAATAATATATAATATTTTTACAAATACATGAGTTGATATGCTTTGTTCGACCATTTCATTCTGCACAGGCCAGAATAGAATTTATTTCTTTGCAAAACCGTTTATCGAGGTGTTTGAAATTTTTTCACTTAAATTTTAGTTTAATAATAAAGTATTGTATATATGCCAATGTAGTAGGATTCGTTTTCATAAAAGACAGCATTTTTCTAATGATTAATAGGGGGGAGATGCTTCAATTAATTTTTAAAATTTGGCCTTTTTTGGCATTATTTTTAAGACGGGTTTGCCTTGTATCGCAATTTTAATCTGGCAACCCTGCTTGGAATTCATGTCGAATATTTAAATATTTTAAGTCTATTATCTAGCTTGAAACATATATGGGCTGTTATCTAGCTTGAAACAATGAAAAGATTCTTAAAGTAGAATGTGACAACTAATTAAATGTTAGAAAAATTTCGTACTTCAAAGGATAAAATGTAATATTTTACTCTATTCAATTAATTAACCAAACTTAAATGTTTGAGATCCTATACTATTTACCACAAATTTTTAATCCATTGTTCTTGCTAAAAAATCCCATAAAATCAAATCGAATTTTAGTTAATTAAATACACGAAGGAAAATCAACTTTATGTTGTGTTTTTTTTTCATTGCAAGAGTCAAATAATCGCATTAACATAATTAAAATAAAACATTAATTATGTAGTCATCAATTAAGTTTCTCATTCATTTCGGGTTAGTTATTATTTATTAATTTTTAAAAAAAATTATTTTATATCATATTTAAAAATCGTCTCGTTTAAAATGCGAATAAAGACGGAAATTTTTCATGAATCCTTACTGAAGTTAAAAAAAATTTTCTGACCTTTTTTCCAGTTCAAAAAGAATTTTGAAACGTTATGTGCATAGATTATCATCATAAAGTTTGAGAACAGAAATATTACGTCAGAATTCTGTATAAACTGGTTTTTGTCATGTAATGTAAAGATAGACTCTGTTTTTTCCCCAGCATATTTAAGAATGTATATTAATATATCATAGAAATTGCTGAAATGCAGTTTATTCAGAACTACATAGATCATTGAAATGTCAATGAACTAACCCAACGTCCTGCCAATCTAATCAACAGCATTCGTTTGTTTACTGATTTTCTAGCAAATATAACAATGTGTGATACCAAGCATTCACATGTGTTGGTGAAATGAATCCTCTAACCAAAATTGTTCTTTATCAGTGAAGAACAATTCTGCTTGATTCATAACAAAGCAAATAATAGAGTTAGCTAAGGAAGATATAATTGTATATACATGCCGTTTTTTTGTATGTATGTATGTTAACGTTTGTTGTGACAAATCAAATCGATGTCGGATGAGTTCTAGATTCGAGATTATTTTTGAAACTATTTATGCAGTTATTCGTTATCTGAATTTGTCCATTCGTCTACTGATTCATTTCACAGAAAAGTAAAGAAAGGTCTTGGCGTATGTTTATGAAAAACATAACTGTAATTGTAATATTTGACAGTATTTCTTGGCATACAAATTCTAAACTACATGTAATTCACATTTTTTCTTATCCTTTTCTTTTTCTTCCATTTTATTAAAAATTATTTTCATTCCGATTACTGCTTTGAAGTTTCAGATAATTCAAATGCACTTCGACAGTATGTCAAAATCTGCAAAATTTGTATCTTATTTGTTGCATTAACAAATGTTGGAGCTATCTGAAGATTCCAGCCGTTTCTGCAGGAATGCATCTAATAACTTTCTTCATATACATAGAGCTATTGAAGAAATCTTTACATGTAGTGTTATGTAACAATTGACATAGCATTTACCTATACACTGTAAATCTCATTACAACTACGTTTCACACTTCAGTAATACTTAATTCTAAAATTCCAGTCGAATGGTTTTTCGTATGTGGAAAGAGGAGCTCGAAAGTAAGAGCGGTAACGGATTAGTCATCGGACTCAATGTGTTATTGGGCAATATGTCTTCTAGATACGAGTATAATGACTAAGGACGTTACGCTTCATTCGAAAAATTCACTCAGCATCAGTTTTCATTAGATAATAACCTAGTAATGAAAGTTCTTTTGAGATGGCTGAGTAAATCGGGGTATTTTTTTGCATGAATGATACATTCGCTTAAGTTGAAAATTCGACGATGTTTCGATATTATATTGCTTATCAAAAGCGGAAATAAAATAGGTAAAAATCGCTTAATACGATTTTTTTAAATAAAAAGGATCTCATTTTGCTTTGGATTTCAGAAAAGAAAAGAAAATCCAGTTCTTGTTTTCTGAAATTGTCTTTTCTGTTTATGAAATCATTGAAGTATTGTCGCTGCTCTAAAAAAGAAGCATAACAGTAATACTACTGGTGGTATAGTAAATAAATTCACTTTCTAACGAAAATATAAAATGATCTTAGTTATATCAGGAATTGTCCTTTGAAAATTCGAGTTTAACTCAAGTAAAATTTTTATCATTTCCAGATCCATTTCCCTAAAGATCTGATAAATATTAAAGATCCTTTGAATTTCTCAAAGGGGGGAGGGTTGTAGATGTTGTACAGCTTTTAAATTACGGTATATGTTGAAGTTTATTTAGGCTCATTAAAAAAAGAACCTTCTGCATCCAGTAATACACAAAATACTATTTCGTTCAGTATTATCAATTTTTTAGCTTCAATTCATTTGCTTTCTTTTAATTTATTATACAAAGGGTAGTTATGCTAGAAACCGATTCTAAAATATATAACATGTATACATAACAAAATACTATTTCGTTCATAATTATATATGTTTTAGCTTCAATTCAGTTGCTTTATTTTAATTTAGCATACAAAGGGTAGTTGTGCAAGAAACCGATTCTAAAGTGTATAACAAGTATACATAAAATTAACAGGTTATTTTTCTCTATATGCTGTATGATAGCCATTTCTTTGGAATATGATATTATTGTACATCTTTATTTTTTTACATTTTTTAATAATACAGCCTTTTGTAAAATTTCAAGGGAATATTTTCTCACATTCCTGCAATTTTTCACAGTACGGTTAAGGTGCCTCGAAATGGTATTTCTTTAATTAAAAAATATTGTTAAAACATTTTTACAAATTATCACAATTATTCATCGAGGCTATATAAGGTGACTTTTAGAGACATGATAAATTGATAAGGAATTTATACAAGTTTTTTCTGAAGACCCAATGGTAGATTTGGAGGTATGACTCTGCCTTGATAGAATTTTGTGCTTTCGGGATCATTAACATAAAAGTTTTGGAACACATTCTGTATTAACAGGTAACGGAGGAATATTTTGATTATATGCAAAGTCTAATTTTTGTATTTTCTGCAAGTTTTCTCACTTTTAATTTTTCGTTGTAATATAATGTCAGCGATGAAAATAAATCCTGCACTGAAACTTTTTCTGCACTCTTTAAATCAAATGTTTATGTCTCTTTTATATTTCTTTTAATGTAATAAGTCGTTGTTGTTTTTATTATTATTTCAATCATTCAAACATATCCAGGTTTCATTGTAATTGTAGCAGTATTTTTCCATTTACCTACTGATAAATAATTTCATTATAACAGTCAACGTTTAGTCTTTTATTCAGTAGAATGTTTGGGAAAGAAATGATAACTGTATACTTTTTTATTTTGATTAAATTCGATTGTTTATTAATTAGTTTATTTATAGTTGATACCGAAGTATTCTAATATTCTGAAATTTGTTTTTCGGATATTTCGTTTTCATTTAAAATAATTGATCCTACTTAAGAAAAATTCGAAAATGTCCGTACCTTTCGTGATTATTCCATCTTGTGTTTTTTCCCGTTAACATTAAGCATACTGTTCCATTTCTTTTAAATTAATAATAGAATTTATTTTATATTTTGAAATTTAAACCCACGTTTTACACAACGTTTTTTAATTGCTAAATCAAAATATTTTCCGTTGGAAAGAACAAATATGTATCTTTCTAACCAAGACATCTTCTCATACGGATACATCTTTTGTTATATAGCGGAGAATGATTTAATTTATTGCAGACGATTTTTAATTCCAATTTAATCTTGTGTTCGGAAATTTTATCCCATTATTTAAAAATTTATAGTGAAAATCGGGCCTAAGATGTGCGAACACCCTTTATACAAATGAGTAATTGCTAAACTCAAGCAGCCGTCATATCAGACCTGTAAGTTCTAAATACTAATTATAATATAAATGAAATAAACTTTTTCATATTTAACACTCTTTTCAAATAAGAAGCATTCGAGGTGTTTAAAAAATATAGTAGCTAAGGTCTGCTCTGATTATTTGTTATCAATATGAATGTAAACATAATCAAAGAAAAACTTTCCGATTTTCTTTTACTTAGTAAAGTCTCTTTTTTTTCCAGTGCTATCTTCTGGATGAAATCTCTCTCTTTAAATGACGTTTTTATGTATTGTCTAGCAGAAAACAACATCTAGCCAAAATGTAATTCCTCGTTCTAACACGAACTCATTTTCAGATCTACATTCACTACAATGATTACATCACATCGGTGGAGATATATCCATCTGAAACGTCTAAATTAACAAAAGCTCTGGAGCGTAACCTAATTTCATGAGTTTTCCAGGACTTTTATATCAAAGTCCCTTTCCTTGTTTGAGTACGTTTTTTTCTTCGCTTGTATCTTGATATAGAATAGCGTGATTCTATCTAAGAGAAAAAGTAACGAGTTCTGCAATGAAAGGCTTTTTTGATTTGTTGTCAATGGAGAAAAGAATGAACCATTTACGGATTAAGGTTCTTTGCCGTTTCTTTTCCGAATATCTTTTGACCTGTTAGAGCAGCTGGTTGCGTGCTGTTCATTGTTCTTCTCTGCTGACCACAGAATGGCCATGTGCAGGAAGAGGTTCGGGTAGAGAAACAAACGGTAGGTGCTGATGCATTCCACGCCTTGTCGTATGACCGGTATGAATTCATTATCAGATTCAGCTGCCTCTTTGAACTTTTTTGTTCCATAGATACTTCAACTATGCAAGGTTTCCGTTGTTAGGGGTCAGACGCATCTCGAAGATAAAACACCACCTGCATTGTGATTGGCTACAGTATTGACAGATGTATCTTAAAAAGCAGATGTCTTCTCTCTTTGCTGATGAGTTGTGTAGAGAGCGACGTTTGTTATTGTTTTCGAAATGTTACACAGTGAAGCGATAGCTTAATCAAATATTTTATTATATTGTTTATAAAAGTATTTATCATTATTGCTGTTAATTTTAGGACGAGTTGGGATAATTTTTTAAATCATTAATTTCCATCTTTGTTAAATCTTCGCCTAACAAATGTTATATGTGTATGTATAAGGAAGACATTGTACCTTAACTATTATTAAAACCCTTTTTCATTTTTTAACTTATTAAATGAATGTTTACATGATAATAACTAATTACTGTATTTGCATGAATAATACAATCGTATTTAACTTGTATTGCCCTGATATTCGCATCGAAACATGAATACCATATGAAAGTACAGCACAGAACTACGATTTTAACAATGAATATTTTCCTTAACTAATACAGCAATTTTTTAATATTTTTTATGCACTCAAAGTATGCAGTATAACTCAGGTGTGAATAAATAGTACAGTTGGGAATTTTTGGAGTAATAGTGAGATGTCATGTCTCTGCTTCAAGACTATCCAGCGTAAGGCAAGCGGATTTCGAAACTGAAAGTTACCGCCATTCCGGAAATGTAATTGAAAAATAATGATTGATTCCCTTTGTGCTTTACATCGTAAATGAGAGAAAAATGAAACTGCTGCGAATAAGTATATAATTATATCCCTCTAACGATTGTATATTGGCGTGCTGTAATAATGTTGTGTTCAAATATAATTACAGATGTTTCTAGAGAAGTTTTCATCTTTCAAAGCTCCCACATTTCCTTCTAAATGGATAGATTTTTTATCTTATTCAGAAATATTTTGTTGTCTAAAATTTGCTGATCATTCTTGAATTTACTCATGCATATGAATGCATGATTGAATTATACATGAATCGTGCATTCATACATATGAATATATGAATGTATTAACATCTGTTTGTTATAATGTAAATTTTGCACTTTGTACAAAGGCTTTTATTTGCATTTTTAAACAATTCTTGCCCATGAAATTAAGGCAGCTAGTCGGGAGACGAGCCTTATGTCGATTATGCTATTGTAGCCAGCGTTATTTCAGTAAAGTGACAAAGTAGAATCAGAACTTTAAATCTAAAAAAGCAAAACTGTCTTCGTGTGAATTCTTATTTCGATTTTCTTTTTATATGGTAGTCTTATGTTAAGGAAAATACCCAGAAAGTGTGGACAAAATTAACCTTCGGTCGGGCACAATATAAATGCTAACATGTTCGGGCGCAACTCATCTGTGGGATTAAAAGTTACATTTTTGTTTATGCTGAAGGAAAAGCTTATGAAACTGAACTATTCGGTGATACAAAGCTATATTTGCGTTTTTAAATAACTTTTTTTGTATTTCTTTGCAATTTCAACTAAGAGAATATCCAGGAATTCAGGAGGGAGTTGACATTTGTTTTCCTGTAAGGTTCCTTAGCAATGACAGCTGTTGTCGATGAGAACCCGAAATAATTCGATATTTTTGAAACATGAAAATAACGATCAATATCACTGAATTAGGAGCTAGGACACAGGTATACCAACTTTTGCAAGAATATAAAGAAAATATTGAGAAAAATTTGGGAAATCAAAAATACAAATGTAATCGGACACAACTCATTTACCAGATTAACGTGCCTCTCACGTACATCAAAACAACTCTAGAGAAAAAGCCATAATACACTAGTGTGAGTGGTAGGGAGCCAGGAAGCTACTAGTAGTCCCACACCTTTCGTGGTAAAACCCTCACTTAGGCACATAAAAATATGGGTGTTTCATCTCACAGATTCATCAACCGTCTCGACCGACGATTGAAAGAAATGTTCAAAAATATATGACCACTCCATGCTTACGGACCATTTCATTATCTAGAAAAAATGACCACTGTTGATAGAGAAAGTTCTTTTGAGAGTCGAAATTGTCAAGGTGCCAGATGGGCACCTTACAGTCATATTTTCAATTAATTGCATACAATCCAGTTTTGTTTTAATTCCTTAAACGCTGTTTGGCTATGAAGTTAATACAAAATTATCGCTGATTTTATAAATAACAAGATTTCGTTTGAAAGTTTGTATTCAGTACAAAAGTAGATAAGTTTCGTTTAAATAGATCATTTTGTGTAAGTTTTATCTGTTCATTGAATCATTTAGTTACTTCAGAATTCAAATGGTTTCTTTTCCTGTGTGACGTCATAAAACAGACTGGAGTTTACTTCGACAGCTGTATATTTTCATCTTTTACATTAATAATTTCGCATCAGAGTGTATAATAATAATTATAGTATTTCGATTATGGACTATCTGGGCAAGAAGAAAAATGCCTTGAAAAATGAAATTAAAATTTTAAACAATAGATTTAATAAATTTGCATTTCCAGAACATATTCAGGCAGGATTCAGAATCACTGGGAAGCATTGTTTTTATTCTATTAGAAATAAAAAAGAAATATAAATATTCCATTCCATATTTTTCCGAATCATCATCTTGAAGTTCAATATATAATAAAAAAAATTAATGAATTAATCTCTTTATCATAAAAATGAAGCATCATCGCATTTACTTATGCGGCAGTTTGAAGAAAAGAAAAAAACCCAAAACTGTTTTCTTGGGGAAATAAAATAAAATAATCCTTTTATTTATTTATTTTTTAACCAAACTTTTATATGAGATTCTTAACATCAGTGGTTTACTTAGTAATCTTCGTTGCTTTCTTACAGCCAACAATAAGCGTCTATATGATAACACACGTTTTGTGCGTTTTGATTTGTTGGCGTTTGCTCCCTTCTTCAAACTGCTGATTCAATTAACATATCAACTGTATACACACAAAGATATAATTAATCATGTTTTCTGTCTTTCGTTGCATCAAGAGTTGCTATAAAATGTGATAACAGTAAATGTGATTAGGGCCTAGGAAAAAAAATGAAAGGGAATGGAGTCGTATATATGGGAAATATGTTTTTGGGGTTTTAATGAAGCACATTTTGAAAATTACCGAAGAAGAATTTCGACCAAGAAAGTCTGGTTGTTATTATATTGTTAAATGATGGTTGTTATATAAGTTCTATGATGGATCTATTTATAGAATTAAAGAACTAGTTTGCTGCTTTCCGATAGGACATTTACAGTAAAGTAGATGGTTTTTCTAAGCACATTTGACCAACTGTCGATACCATTCAGACAGAAGAACCTGGCCCAAGTTTGAAGCAGGAAATTATTGAAGCTGAGTTAAAATCTTCTACTGTGACTGAGACTTCTACGTATACATATGTAGCTCAAACTCCCTCAGCTATACTCGAAGGTAAATTCAATGTTTTTAGCCCTTTAGTTAAGAATAAAAGGGTAAATCTGAAAATTGTAATTAATGACGCTGGGGAAAATTATGGCCTAAAGATAGTTGGTAAAATGTCAAAGAGGAAGGCGATATTTTTATCTCGATTAGGACCTGATACCACGGTGGATGATATTACCAACTTTTTGGATCCAATGAATTTGAAATTTCTGCAGTGTCATCGACTTAAAACAAAGTATCAAACCTATGCATCTTTCCACATCGAGGTTTATAAAAATGACCATCAATAATTATTGGATGCATCGTTTTGGTCTGAGGGTTGTCTTATCGCCAAGTTTTATGGTAAACTAAGAAATGACCAAATAACCCAAGAAGTTATTCCTGGATCCGACAGCAACCATCCTTCTTGCTTAGATTCGTCAACAAACACAGATTCGTTCGTGGTTTAAGCACCAAAATTGTTGAGTTCCGTAGTTCTGTGTCTTCTGGGGAATATGATGTGATTTGTGTTACTGAAACACGGTTTTGTGAGGATATTGATTCCTGGCATCTATTCGACGAACGATGTCTTGTTTACCGAAAGCGCCATGGTTCCTCATCTAATTCCAGTAGATGAGGTGGTGGTGTTCTTGTGGCTATCAAAAAATGTTTTTCTTCCCGTAAATTGGTCGTTCCTGACTTGGATCTCGAGGCTATTTGGATTTCAGTCAAGTTAAATCACAGGAAAATGATGCTTTTGTGTGTTTTCCTCACTTCTCTCATGTGGACACGTACGTTAAATTTTTTGATTGTTTTGAGGGATTTGGATTTTTTGATTAAATTTTAATTTGTAGTGATTTTAATTTATCTACATATGATGATTTTTGTGATCACAACAACCCAATTGTTTATGAATTGTCCAATTTTAGGAATCTTTTTAATTTGGGTCAATATAACAATACTCCTAATTGTAATAATAAATATCTTGATTTGATTTTGACTGATGTAGATTTTAATGATATTTCTGTCTGGCACAGCGATAGCCCTTTGGTACCTGAGGACAAACATCATCCTGCTCTGTCAGTTTCCATGGGTTTTGTACCTGCCCACCTCAATAAGAGAAATGTAAATATTTTTAGACCTGATTTTAAAAGGGCATATTTTTTAACTATGTGGTATTTGTTCGGTAATATTGATTGAAATTCTTTTACTTGATTTTAATGACCTAAATGATGCAGTTTTTAGCTTTTATAATTGTTTAAACGATGTTTTCAGCAGAACTATTCCTTCTAAAATATCTTACTGTGCGATTTCCCTTCTGTACTCAATGGAAACCAGGATATTAATAAAAAGGAAGGTCAAGGTACGTAAATTAGCTTTAAAAGGTGTTAATCCTGATTCATTCGATGAATTGAGATCTTTACGCTCTTCCGTCAAGTATAATATCCAACAGGATTACGACACATATCTACGGCTTACGGAAAATAATCTAATTTCGGATCCTAAAAAATTCTGGTCTTATTTCAAAAATAAAACATCAATTCGTCTAATAGTTTATATTATAAAAACGTGTGTTATGAAAATGGTGGAGATATCGCAAATGCTTTTGCTGCTTATTTTAGTTCTGTTTTCAAGCCTAGCACAGATTTTGACGGAGATGATGAATACAAAAGCAACTGCGTCTGTAATCTTGTTAAAATAGACAGCGTAACTTATGATGATGTGGTTTTGGCTATCAGGGAATTGAAATCTTCCCTAACTGTTGGTGTTGATGACATTCCTTCTTTTATTATTAAGGGATGCACACAGTTTTTCATTTATCCCCTTCTTGTTTTGTTTAACCTGTCGATGAGATTAAAAGTATTTCCTCATGTCTGGAAGCAAACAAGGATTATTCCTGTTTTTTTAAAAAAGGTGATGCACAGGATTGTAAAAATTATCGACCCATTGCTACTTTAAGTTCTATATCTAAGATTTTTGAGAGTATAATCCATAAAAGACTTTTCCACCAAGTTAAAATCCTAATTTCTATATCTCAACACGGGTTCATACCAAAGCGCTCAACAACCTCTAATTTATTCTATTTTGACGGATAAAATTATTTCTTCATTTGAATTTGGCTCTCAACTCGATGTTATTTACACCGACTTTTCTAAAACCTTTGATTCTATGGATTTTGGTATTCTTTTTAAAAAGTTACATGGTATTGGCTTTCATGTAAACCTGACTGATTGACTTCTTTCTTATTTATGTAATCGGACACTCTATGTTTATTTTAATAATGCTGTTTCTCATGAGTTTACAAGTACTTCCGGTGTCCCACAGGGATCTAATCTTCGACCCCTGCTTTTTATTTTATTCATTAATGACCTTACTTGTGTTTTTAAGTACTCTGAATGTCTTTTATTTGCTTGACGACTTGAAATTGATTAGTTCAATTTATTCCAATTTAGATGCTGCTCTTCTACAGAGAGATCTTGATTGCCTTTTTAAGTGGCGCACAGACAACAGATTACACCTTAACATTGAAAAATGTAGTGTTCTTAGTTATACTCGAAAAGCTCAACCTTTGAATCATGTATATAAAATTAACAATCTTGCTTTATCACGCTCAAGTTCAGTCACGGATCTTGGTATCATCTTTGACATTAAACTTGATTTTTCAAACATATTGATTCCATGGTGTCTAAGGCATATCTCAGGCTTGGTATTCTTAAACGCAAAACAAGAGAATTTTCCAATAAACTTGCCCTGAAGGTCTTGTATTATGCTCATGTCCGATCCAATCTGGAATATTGCAGTATTATCTGGGATACAAATTACCGAAACAAAATTGAAATTATTGAGCGAATGCAAACCAACTTTTTGCGATATATATTTTATAAGAAAAGTGGATTTTACTTGCAAGATGTATCTTCTTGATGTCTACGTAATATCTTTAATATGCCTAGCTTGTGTTCTAGACGAGATGTTTTTTGCGTTCTCTTCTTTTATAAAATTATTAATGGTTTGATCGATTGTAGTAATATATTGAGCTCTATAAATTTCGCTGTGGCTGCCAGATCTTTGAGAAGCCATAGTTCATTTCTAGAGGTATTTTCTAGATTTAATTATCAACAATTTCTCTTTATACAGATTTTATAAAATTTTTAACAAGTTCTCTGATGAACTTGATATTTTTAAAATGTCTTCTGGCGCTTTTAAATCGAAATCTTTACAACTTTTAAATACATGATGTGTTTTATTTTACCTTTTTACTCTCGACTAATATCCAGCTTTTTTTTATTTTTATGCGTTTTAATTTTCCGTGTTCTTATGCATTCGACCATTTTTAAATGTTTTTTATAGCATTTTATTTTTGTAGCTTTCGGTGACGTGTTGCATTTTATCTTAAGTATTGCAATTTATTTTTTATTTCAAGTGTGTATTTTCATCTTTAAACTTTTAAACTCCTTTTTTTTTTGAGGATTCGGTGCTGTGTGTTTTGTCTTTTTAACTCTGCCTTTTGGAAATGGTCTTTTAATATAATGTTTTAATTTTTTTAAAAAAAAAATAAGACTTTTAGAATTATAGCGTGTTTTAATGCTTTTGTGATTATGTGTTTTCGTTTTTAATTATATATGCGTTTGCAAAATTTTTATGATTTTGTGTATTGTCTGGTTCAACTTTTTTTTCTAGCGCATTTTTTTTTGTGATTTACTCGTTGTGGCTTTTGTTCTTTGTGTGTTTGTTGTTTATAGCACTCTGTAAATGGAGTTTTCTCTGTAGTGTGCTTTTCATTAAAAAAATAAATATTTGTATAACTAAATATTAAGTGTGGGATCATTTATATTTTAAGAGAAAAAATTTATTGCAACTGTCCTAAAATTCTTGATGCTCAAAGATTAATGACTGCACGGTTAAATTCAATTTTAAGTGTGGATATGGATACTTCTTATTGCATGTGTCTCAAAATTCTATTAATTTAAATTGGCTGTTGAATAAGTAATAATTACAGTGTATAAAATTATCCTTCATTTCCTAATTCTTAAATTTTACTGTTTTAGCATCGAAGTATACAATTTGCATTAAAAAAAATCTGGTCATTTCTTGGTGTCATACATTATTCACAGTGTTCTCTAACTTTAGTTTCTCATAATTTAAATAATTCAAATCTTGCACCGTCATATCATAACCCAAATATTTCTTTATGAGATTTCCATGCTCGAAGTTACTTTGAGGATTGAATTAGGATGACTCTTCAGAAAATCAAAAATGATTACAATCCTGTTCCTCTAGTTAATGGAAAAAATGGTCGCATAAGACGAATCTAAGCACACGAATTTTGCGAAACCGTAGTGGTGTAACGAGAATAAGTGGCGTTCGAGACATAATACGATTTTTTCGCCCCATTCATCACCAGGACTTAGCAAATCTGAATGTCACCCGGGGCATGGTTTTTTTCCGACCCTTTATGAGAATTGGCTTTAAATAGTGACATAAACGCAATAAGGATTTATCTCCACAGCGTCCCATAAGACTGGTGCCTGGGGCATCAATACTCCTTTGCCCCCTACGCCACGTCACTACCAAACCGAGACTTTTCAATTTGAAAACCTACTTGTGGCTCTCAAACAGTACAGAAAATGTGTAATCAACAATTTCTCAAACAGTTCCGAGGCACAGTTTACTACCGAAAATTTATCTTCTTTCTCTGTGTCTCATTTCTCAAAAGTTTGGTGACGCAATGCTGATAATTTTCCTGTCTGCTTTTAGGAATTTTTTAATGTTAATGTAATTTAACGTCTATTAGAAAGATGAAATGTAGAGCGAATGGCATCGATCCAAATTTCAATTAGTGTGAGAGCTAAATAATTGCACGAATCCTTTTCTTGTCCTCCGCTTTGAATCCAGATTATTATTTATTCCCTTAAGGTTTCAGGGACAACCTGCATTTTATCGGTCTAATAAAGTCTGTTGCTGTTACCTCTACAAAGTGTTTTACTGAAAACTATTCACGTTACGTCGAAGCCAGAAACTTTCTGACTTGAAATATGTTTAGTTTGCAAAAAGAGTACATATATAGTATAATTCATTTTTATGAAAGTCCTATATACCAACTTTTTCCTATCAAAGTTTAAGATGACGATTCCCAGAAAATATTTCAAGTCTTATTCTTTCAAAATATTCTACATTGAGAATCACTGAAATTTTTTAAAAAGATAAACTGTAATTTTCATGAGGATAGTACTCTTTCACAATTCTATGACTCAAGCTGCAGTCATTATTAAAACGATAATGGGCTACAAGCTGATTTATTCCAGGAAATGGTTATTTTCCTACCTCAAAAAGGCAAAATAGATTGCAAATAAATTTATTTCAAAACGATTGTAATAAAAATTCACTCTAAATTTCTTAAAATATCTTAATGACTCGAGATTGTTCCGCATAATAGTACGAATCTTTGACTAACTCTTCACGTTAAATATTTCTCACTACCAGAAATGTGCATATTCGTAGAAAATTAAATAAGGGAAGTACAATGTGACAATTATTGAGCTATATGAAATAAAAAATAAAATTTTCAAAAACTACCGAGTTCAAAAATTTTATTCAAATTTTAAAAGTAACTACAGATATTCGGATTTAGTTTATGACATGTTCGATATGCTTGCCATCAATGGCTATGAAGTGGCGCAGACGAAGAGCCAAATTCTGTAAAAATCGCTGAGGTGTTTAGACATTGACACTACAAGTTCTCTCGAACCTTTTAATCACATTTTTGATTGTTATAACACTTGGACGGTTGTCTTCAGCTTGTACTCGGTCGCAAATTTCCTTTGAGCCGCAATCGGGCTGTTATTGCTCGAATAGTAGGCCTTGACGATCGATATACGCTCAGAAACGCTGTATTTGGACATTTTCAACGAAAAATGAGCAACAACAACAATAAGAGTGTTCATGCTAAAAAAAAAAAATCGCAACATGCCTTGCATTCAACCGCCAAGTTTTAACTGAATCTCGCCAACGGTTGAAAAGTTATCAAGGTTTTTTTCATATAGCTCAATAATTGTCACCCTGTATGTAGTACTAATTAAGAAATGAAAAGTTGGTAAATCTTAGAAAATTGATTTAAAAACAGATGATTTTTTAATAATATTTTCATTTATTACCAAGTTTTTGAGAGAAGTATGTATTATTAAAATTTTCGCTACCCCTTTTGGGTTCTCAATCCATAACTTAAGAAGAATTGTTCTGACCATTATGCGCAAGCATTGTTAGGAAAAATGTTCGGTTCTACAGTTAGACGTACGAAAAATTCAACATTCTTTGTTCAGTTGTCTTTGAATTGCCAAAAGTAGTAAAATAATTTTTTTTTAATTTTATTTTTCCACCTTTTGCTGACTAAATCTGATTTTGTTTCACCAAGACTATCTGCAGTGTTGAAATTTAATTCCTCAATATGCTCAGGATTTATTAGTAAGATTCTTGAATTTAATTATAGGAATCGTTATCTATATATTTCGGAGAAAGTCACTCACTGAACCATCAACGAATCTCTCAAATCACTGGGACTAGAAACTTGAAATTTGGCTGCTGGTTGTTTCTTGGGTAGTAGGTGCTCACTAAGAAAGGATTTTTCGAAATTTTAATTAGAATTTTAATTAATTAAAAATTACCTTAAGTTTTAATATTTTTCCGCAATAACTTCGGAGCATATTATCGCACAAAAACAATTTTAACATCGTCTTAAAGTTCAAAATTAGTTTATCAATGATACCGATTTCATTGCCATGTGACATTTTGTTTAAATTTTAATTAATTTTTGAAATTGTTTTCAAATGTGCTCCAGAATCAGTTCACCTGCAGCCAGAGGGAAAAACCAAGAATGTTGTATATAAAGAGGTCCTGGTACATTAATATCTTTGAAGACTGTGGAAATACAAAAGGTCCCAATAATTATGCTACGCGAACGAAAACGCGGGTATCAGCTAGTCTATACTTATAAAAGGCAATGTTTGTGTGTGTGTTCGCGATGTTCAGACGAATCTATCGCACTCACAGCCATGGAATTTGGCACACAAGTAGTCGTAATGGTGACTGAATGCATCTCGAAACCAGAATTTTAAAATTTAACCTAGAAATTTTTTATTTAATGTTTTGTGTTGTTTTGGGTAATTTTCGGCACGTTTACGGCTGTAGTATCTTTTCTAATGATAGTTGAAAAACAATCAATGCACCATTGGATAGAACAAACAATTTTCTTTCTAATGAAATTTTTTTGAGCTTCAAACTCAATTTACTGAATTTTGAGAAATTTTTAAAAAATAGTCAGTTTTGCCGACAAAATTTTGTTTTCGTATTTAAATTTACTGCATCTCCCGTTTTAATAAAGTTATCTCTTTCATTTTGTTCTGAGGTAATGAATGGAATATTCCCCCCTGATTTAAAACAAGAACGCTTAAAATATCTTTCATGGTTGAATATTAATTAATTCTTTTCTGAAGTGTTAAAATATTTTCGTTCTTTTTTTCCCTCGATTCTTCGTAACCAAGGTCGCCGTGTTCTATTCTCATCATGCATTTCGTCTAAACCACGTGACGTCATAATCCCTTTGCTCTAGATTGTAAGCTTTAAAAAAAATTGTTGAAATTCAGGATGTCACGGGCAACGCCGTGAGGGTACTGCTAGTATTATATAATCTAAGACTGAACTGATGATGCCTAACACCAAGTGAATCCAAAGTTTACGAAACTGACTATTTGTCGATTAAAATTTTTTTTTTCTCGACGGCACTTATTTCATTTCTACTCTTATTTTTAATGTTTTCAGTTAAAAAAAAGGCATTAAAAATAAAGACAGAAGACATCATAAAGATTAGAGAAATTCATATTGCTTAATTTATTCACGTGTTTAAATGTTTGGTTTCTAAAACTTAGCAAAAGAGCTGCGTTAAAAGTTTAGTGATAAAGAAAAAGCCATAAATGTAAAGACAATTTTAAAAAGTGGCAAGAAAATATGTGGCATAGTTGCTCAGTTTTATGCCTCTTTCCAAAAGAAGCAGGCTCTGAACTTATATTATTCATATTTTGTTTTAAATTCAGTAATAGAAAATATCCGATATATCTTATATCCTTAAGAGTTCGAGGATTAATTTTGTTGATTATTTTATCGATTCCAAAAACAGATGCCTGTGGTACTTATCTTGCGAGCGAAGGGTGCAAGGATCCTAGTCATCAAGTTGTGTATGAAAAAAAATCAACTTAACCTTTTATTTCCTGCTGGTACTTAAAAGTATTACTTTAATCACGCTTATATCTTCGTAATTTGAACGTTTTTCCTGACAGTACTTACATGAACACGAGGAATGTAGTTCCGACAACTGGTAGTAGATGGCAGATAAAGACAAAAATTAAATTTTTAAATTGTTAATCAAATTAATTAAATTATTTTATTTAATTAAAACGTTTTTTCACCTTTCCTGGGGTTATTTTGTATTAAAACGTATTTAATGATGGCAAAATAGATTTTAAAGGTTGCTGGTAAGTTAATTCGGTAAATAAAGGGTTAATAAATACACGTCCATGACCTTCTTTCAACTGAAAAACCAAATAAACCATTTATAAGCTACTGATTTCTTATATTTGTATTCAACAGGAGCTCTCATTACCTTAACAATTCTCTGATGATTGAATTAATATTCGTGTTATGGTTGTACTATTTCAGTCATTTCCTTCATATTAATCTTGCTGCTAGTTTTCATTTATACATGTTATTATTTTGCTTATTGTCATTTTGCTCACAAGGTTTGATTTGGATCACATCATTGACGATAATAGAGACAAAGACTCTGATGTTTTTTCTGCAAAACTTAAACACCTAAAGTGGTGCAGGGAACGCAGTTTTTCCCGAAGTAAAAAGATCTCAAATTATAGTTTTCATATTAAAAATTTTAATTTATAAATATAATTTTTTTCTTAATCAATTATTTTAAAACAAAGAATGGATAAATTTCTAATTAAAATATAAGAGATATACATCATTTACCTATGTAAATATTTACTGAATAAATGCAATAAAATCAATTTTTGAAATCACATTTTTATTAGTGTTTCGAAAAGTAGATTTTTTTTGTTTTAATTACTTTCTGCTTTTTAGTCTTTAAATTATAATCCAACATCATAAATATTTTGGGATCTTGAAATTAATTTTTTTCTAAAATTCACTACCAGGTCGCGCCACGTGTACAGAATCAAAATTTAATTAAAATTATGAATTAAGTGACAATTAAGTTCTGAAAATATTAAAATACGTATTGTCATTGGAAACACAAAAGTGTACAATATTTCAAAATACTAGCACACCAGAAAGTGAGTGAAAAATCGATTGTACAATCTCATCTTTACAAACATGAAACAAGTCAAATTATATAAAAGTGTTTAAAAACTCCACTTTTTGCAATTCATATTCAAATACCTTTCTTAAACCTTTTAAGGGCCATATTTTTAGTGGTGGAGTAGTTTTTTAGTTTGGGAGTGAAATTAATTTAAGGAAAGAAATTCATTTACGAGGTTAAGTCATTAAGTAAGTCACAAAAGATAAGAAAAAAATAATTTACCATGATAATCACTTAGAAACAGTTTTATTTTTCAACATAATCTCCACCAATGTTGATGCACTTATCCCATCGTTTTGTCAGCGCCCCAATTCCAGCTGCATAAAATTCTTTGGATTGCTGTCTCATCCACAGTAGGACTTCGTGTTGAACGTCGTCATCATCTGCAAAGGGTTTTCCTCCAAGATGTTATTTTACTTGTCCAAACAGATGAAATCGCTTGGGGCTAAGTCTGGTTGGTCAGTGCTACAGCAACTAGACTTAGCCCCAATCGATTTTCATCTGTTATGAACTGTCTTAAAATAAACTGTAATGTACATGTCCTTTCTGAAGATCTTGAATGACGGGCAAAAATCTCTCAAGAAAGTGAAAAAAAAATACTTCTGCTGTTTGTACTGGAGATAGCACATTCGTAACATGTATGTTAATTATAAACAGCTGTGCTTGTTACAGTACACTAAGGCAGAACTACTTAAAATTTATTGAGTGCGTTGTAAATCATAATATTTGAAGCAAGATCATCAGTTTTACTCTTTACCTTTTCTAAAGCATCCTGACAGCTTATTTTGGGGAAGAAATGTCGGAATTTACCGAATTAAATACACTTTCTTTCTTAATATACAGTGAAACCTCGCATAACGAGCATAATTCGTTCCAGAAGCATAATCGTTATACGAAATAATTTTTCCCATAGAAATCAATGTAAAATACAATAATGCGTTCCCCATGCCGAAAGAAATACTCAAAAATTTTTGTACATAACGTTTATTCAAAGAAAATTGTATATAAGATCTAAGCCTGAATCATCTTCATCTTATCTTTTATGCAGAATCAACCAGCATGGAATGTGGATAGGATTTTCAGAAATGAAAACCCGAATGAGTGCTAAACACGGACTGATGTACCTGTTCTGTTATCCTTATTAGAAGAAATACATTGACTCAAATACGTCATATAATTTGTGACGTAGCATTTCAACAACTGAAAATGCACGGCCGAAAAATAGTTTTTAAAAACCATGGCCTTAAATATTATTGGAATCAAAAAATGAAAAAAAGTCATTCATTCCATTCAAAACGTTTATTACTAGAAAAAATAAAATAAATGATCTCATTCGATTTGCAGTTAAAACAGGTTATAGTTAAAAGTGCACGCACCAGTACTAGACACCTAGTTTGATAAGAATTAAATCAAAATAAACGCTCCGTGGATATTACTGTAGCAGGCGCAAACTCCGGGAATTCTCCTCTTTTCGTCACTCGTTATGCGAAACGTCACTCGTTAAGCGAGTCATTTTTTTAAAATTTATTTCGCACGCTATGCGAATCACTCGTCATGCGAGGTACTCGTTATGCGAGGTTTCACTGTATTGATCTACGAATTCATTTAACCTCCTAATTAGATAGCACATCCTATTTATGGCATTCATTTTTATTTAAATCCGTTTAAGAGAGCAAAAGATCCCTGAGATACTTTAATGTGTCCGAGAGATTTTTATCTTTAAGTTAATTGTTACTTTGACTTAGTAACAGATTTAAATAACAAAATGTATGTAATTCGATGAACGAGCCTACATTATTGTATGTGAAGGGGTTAAACATACCTGCACAATTTGTCAAAAACACATACTTTCTTTTTTGCTTTTCAAGAACATCGAACGCTGCTGATGAAAACTAATACATTAGAGTCCCGCTAATCCGAACTAGATGGGACTGGACCCTGTCCGGATCACCGAAAGTCCGAATTAAACGAAATTTGCCTTAAAATACACGTAATAAAAGTTTTAGATGGGCAAAACTATAAAAATAGATGGTTTTTTTCCCATAAATACATACAACTTTTCCTATAGCTTAATATTAGTTTTAATATTACTGAATACGTAGGCCTAAATTTATAACCTACGAACAGATGTACGATTAACAAAACAAAAATTTTTTGTACATAATTAAAATACATACTTTGTAGATAAATAATTTTTTAAATCTCTTCCGGATAAACCGGATGTCCGGGCAAGTGGGTCCGGATTAGCTTGATTCTACTGTATTTTGTAAATGTATTCTTGTGCCACTAAATCGACAGCTGAGCATTGCATTTATTATATTTTTTGTATGCTTGAGTGAATTTGCTTGTAATAGTTACAATTTATATCCTCGTGATGTTGGACGCATAAAGTAAATTAGTTTTTCATTCCTTTTTTTTATTTCTGTTACTTGTTTCCATTTTTTTTCTTAGAAAGAATCTGTAAATTTATTTCCTAAAAATTTTCCTATAATGTAGGCAGTTATTTATTTTGAAAACAATAATGCGCTTTTGATGATGTAGTGTCTTTTGTTTCGTTTACCGTGTAAAAGTCTGGAATTTATGGCAAACACCAGAATCCGTATTCTGGATTATTGTATACAATGTTTTGGCTATAGTCCAAATCCTTATAATCCTTATAATCAGGTTTCGGAGATTACATGCACATTTCACGAATGAACCATAAAATGAGCCCTATCGAATTACATTTAATTCGTACCCTATTAACCCAACATATTGTACGGCATCTCTTCGATGTTGTTCGATATTCTGAAAGCCGTACAATATCGTTAAGATATCTTAGCAATATTGTAGATAATCTTGTGCTAATAGGGTAACCACTCAAACTGGACTGTGGCACAGATCCAGAGGAATTCTAGCTTCGGAATGAAGCCTACTTTATCTTTGCCTTACTCCTACGTTATGGCGGCGTCTCGGGGGAAGTTCCCCTTTTCACGGAAAAAATTAAATTTTTATTTCATTTTAGCTGCCTAAAACTAGGAATCATATATTAAAAAACAATAGTGTCCGTGAAAGCGTAACTAAATTTCTACATTTTGTTGTCTACCTCTATACTCCAGGGTATTTTTAGGTGTCTATAAAAATCCTCACCCAATCGCCACCACTGTCCTACGTGATCTCTCGCTTATCCTCTCCTCTCCATAAGAAAAGACATGATCGCTCAGCGCTCTGTCTAATTACTCCTATCAGGGCCGGACCAACACTCTGTTAGTCCGTGCCCCAGCACGGAGTAAAAAAATCTAGGAACGCAAAATTGTCTAAACAAAATGAGAAAAAAAATTGCAACAGAGTTTTTAATTAGAAAGGTTTCTGGAAAAATTCTAGAAAACAATAAAATAATATAATTTTATGCACTAATGAGCACAAAACTTTCAAGGCACTACTCCAGTAATCTTATATATAAAAGGCAATGTCTGCGTGAATTTTGCTCCAAACTTGAGCATCGCTCTAAGAATTTTACTAACTCTTCCAATAAGTGTTGCATCCGGGGAACGTAGTTTTCCCAAACTAAAAATAATCAAGAACTATTTGCGAACAACAACATCTCAAACAAGATTGTCAGACCTCGCTATATTAGAAATTGAGTATGAACTGAGTAGCGGTTTAGATGTTTCTGAATTAATTCCGAGGATTCTGTAATTAAAAGTTCGTAAAAAAATTTTCGTTCGAATTAAACTGATTTTTTAAATGAAGTATTTTAAGTGAAAAGTTATTATAAGTATTTATGTCAATTACTGAGTTACACTGTTATTTTTTGAACGTTCGCTAAATAAATGTAAAAAAAAGACCATATATCTTTTCTTTTAGAATGCTTACATTGTAGTTCCATAGGGGCGTAATTTTTTACTTTTGCACGGAGCGGTTCAAAGGCTAAATCCCACTCTGCTTCTATAACTAGAGTTGGTCTCAGACCTCCGAGTCTCCTACCACTTAACGGTTGTCCATCTCTTTGACAATTCCTTCTCTATCTCACCAAAGCTCTCATTGCTCGTGACGGGAAAGGGGGAGAGGAAAAGTGACTCTACTGCAAGCAATACTCATAAATCTATGCAAACAATCTGTGATCCATGTGCTACTCAACAGTTACAACTCGCCATATGATTACTTAACACAAAGTACCTATCATATGCTTCTCAAAAGATAACACCAATCAATCACCTCTGGGTCTGTGCCTTCATATCACCATAGGTGGCCTCATCGCCACCTATGGTGATATGAATATCAAACACTACAGGGTTTAAAATATGCTTTTAAAACTACAAGTTTTAAAATTATGAAGAAAAAATTCGCAAAACTTTATTCCTGCGATAATATGGTATGCGTTATCTTCTTTTCTTTGGAGTGTTTTAGTTTAATACTAATTGTGGAAAAAAATTTGCTGACGGTATTTACTGGCATAAATGTTTTAATGAAGTTTGCTGTTTTTATATTTTGTTTTTTCAGTATAAACCTAGTTTCCTGATTTTTTTTTTTTTTTTTTTCCTCTTGAGAGTAAACTTTGGGACTTAACATTAGTTCATTTTTAGTCTTTCGAGGAAACAATCTTTGAATTAATAGGAATCTTCTATACGCAAATATTAATGAGTTCATTTTTTAAAATTTACTGTTTGTTTTATAAATAGCTATAACTTCTGATTCATTACTGTTGCTGGTAAATTAATAGCTCTCGAAAATTGCTATTCGTAAAAAAGCATAAAACTGCTCCAGAATTACTAATTGTCATACAAGATTATTGCATATTAAATTTAAAATAGAGAACAAAAGTAAAATTTGAAATTTTCAGTCACAAATAAATATTCTGATTGCATTGTGATTTGATAGCATTTTTATCGTTGTTTTAGACTTAAGCGCATTATAAATTTCACTTTTTTAAGAATGAAATGAAAAATACTTAAATTTTCTTTATTAAAATTAATTGCAGTTAATTAAAAACCCATTTGATGAAATTTTTTCTCTTCACTTCCTTTTACTTTCCCCCCCCCCATTAGCGTAAATAATTAGACTCTTAAGCTATGATGTTCTTTTTACAAAAACTTCAACTTCTTTTTCTTATTTCCCAAAGAAAATCGTGTGAAGCCATCAATGTATAAAGATATTAATGGAAAAAATTATACAGTGATATATCGAAATGATTTTGTCCACAAAGCTCGATTCACGCGTCCTTGAACGTGAACGTTACAGTGCATCATTATTAAAATTCTCCGCTGCCAGAATTTTTCAGTAAAGTGCGTTGATTCTAGTCATTGATCCTGAATAGTAATCAGTCAGTCTGTGTCTGGCCTCTTGTCACCGAGGTCATACTCTGTTTCACACCGCACACCACGAAAACACAATGCAGAAATGGTTTTCCTGAAAGACCGATACGCTTCGGAAACATCAGCGAATTTACCGCTCCAACTGAACTGTGATTTCTTTTTACAGTTACCTTGACGGTAATGTTTGTTTATTGCTTTCGAAACTTAGAGAAACTTAAAAGTTGATGAGGAGTTTCTCTTTATTTGAATTTTTAGAAATCGTTAGAATTGAACACTTTTTTGTAATAATTTTGTTCCTCCGTATTTAAATTGGATTAAATAAGAATAATAAGCTATTGAGGAACAGATGTTTTCCTGGTTTGCAGGAAGCCATCTGTTTCCGCTAGAAAAATTGATTTGAATTTATTTTTATGAAACAGTTTTTTCTCACCAGTTTTAGGTCGTGAACAAGATAAGCTGATACAAACAACACGGCAATGATACCTCAATAAATAAACAAAAGCAGATAAGAGCGGTATTTTTATTGCTAGTTTCTATTTCACAGAATTAAGCAGCAATTTAAAATTAATCAATATCTTTTCATCCGATCTTAGGTTGATGCTCCTGATCGATGTGAATTTGAATATCTAAGTTAACGTCTTAAGCAGCATTTTTTAATGGATTTCTTTCATTGTACTTCTAGTGGCAAATGTGATAAAGTGTAAGAAAAGAAATTTGGATCGGAAAACTGATTTCAGTCTAAAAAAAGCGTTTATATCGTAAACTGATCGGGTAATTTGGGAGAAGAATTGCAAAAAGCACATCATGTCAGACAAAATATATAATTATAGCGAAAAATTGTTAAAAGATCCGATTTATTTATTTGTTTCCTTACTTTTGCTTTTAAGAACAGTAAAGAATATATTTTTTAAAAAATAGTTTCTCCTATTAGCCTCCATTTCTCCTGTTATCTCCAGTAAAGTACTTGTTTAATGAAAACAACAGAAAAAATGGTGTTTAAATTTAAGAGTTGAAATTGAGGTATTTTATAATCATTTTTAAAATAAGAAAAAATATCTTTTCTACGTTTTACAAAAATAAATAAAATATAATAAAAAGTAAAATTCTGTAACTGCGTCATGTCATGCTGGATACCAAATATACATTTTCTTTCTATAATGGGCATTAAGTGATTTTTTTTTTGCTTCTGTTATGTAAATTATTGATTTTTATCCTGTATACATTGAAAAATATAGTATTACACTCCTTCTTATAACAGATAATGCTATAAATTTTTAAAAAGACACACAGATTAGTGTATTTTGAAGATTATATATGGCAATCTCGCTTCAATCGGTTTGATTTCACTTTCTAAAATCGCTATATACTTTAAAAAAGAAATATATTATTTTATTGCCTGTATTATCAAGGCATTATATTTAAAATGAAACTTGGAAGAGTAGGTCTTTAAATCAAGCTCTCTTTAACTTTAATTTTGTTTATTACCTGAAAAGAGCTTCTCTGTATCTTATACTTATCTCAGCCTCAAAATGTGCAATCGTACGAACGGTTTAAATCTTCATTTGTTCATATTTTTCATTCTAAACTGAATGAAATTGAGTCAAAATTACCCAACCTACTCTTAATGTTGATACTACATATAAGACTGACACGTTTAAGGGTCAACGCTGTTAATTACAAAAAAAAATCCAGTTTTTTTTATTTATTTATTTATTTATTTTGCGAAAACAATCCACATTATTGTTTTTTAATTTTTTTAAAGTCATCCTATGTTGAAACGTCAATTAGGTTAAGCTCTTGGGCTTTTAAATTGCATGTTTGAAATTCGGTCAAATGCAGAATTATATAGCTCTATTATTTACAACTGTTTTCTTCAGAAATTTTAAATAATAAAAAAATTTTAAAAAATTAGACTTCATTGTGCTATATCTGTGTTTGACATTGTGATATTTAAATTAATTTAGGCATAGTTTTGAATTTTTTTAACTGTAAAAGTATCTGACTACATTGGAGAAAAATTTGTACATCTCGATTCTAATTACTCATAGATAAGAAATTTAGGTTGGTTATATAATCCGAATTATGATAATTTTTACACCTGTTTTCATGCACTTGGTGCACTCTTAAGAATTGTAACTTCTCATTAAAACACATAAAATGAAATTTCAGATGAGTGATTTGCTCTTCAAGATGGTTATTGAATGAATATTACATTTAGTAGACAGGATTGCGAGGTCACAAACCGAGTATTTTTTTTCCTCCATGCAATAGAATGTTAATTTTGAATA
Source organism: Araneus ventricosus (assembly GCA_013235015.1). Lineage (NCBI taxonomy): Eukaryota > Metazoa > Arthropoda > Arachnida > Araneae > Araneidae > Araneus > Araneus ventricosus. The sequence goes on from BGPR01000076.1 coordinate 1,341,986, forward strand.
AAAGCATAGGCTAGGCATCTTAAGCTGATGCAAAGATACCTAATTGTAACAATAATGCTTTTCAGCAACATTTACTTACCGTCATTTCTAGTTAAAAGCTTCTGATTTGTTGCTACTTGATCCACGGATTGATACTTCTCTACTATACTAGAACTCACCTTTTTTTTCTTCCTTTGCTAACGACTATTCACCTCATTCGTGCCAAATACCGATGTTATTGATGATCAAATAATGAAAAGCATGAAATTTTTAAAAAGAGCTGAATATACTTCCCGGATATAACTAGTCGCAAATGATAGTTTCGAAATTTGTATTTCTAGTTATAGCTAGTGAGTATTTTCAGAAATTTTTAACTCATTTGTATTCTTCTGAGCATTTTCCTCTGTTTTAAATTTCTCTCTAGATATATGCGATTCGGATACTATAATGTTTTACGAAATTATGTAAATAAAAAATCAGGATAATTCAAGTAGAAGGTTTTGTTTTAGTCTTCTGAGGCTGCAGTATTTGCTCCTTTAAGTCCTTATTAAATTTATAAAATTTCAAAGATGAGCTGTGTTATTCACATGCCAGCTGAGCGCATTCCTAAAACGATCTTTCTTGCAAAACTAATGGGAAAATGTACGGAAGAAAGGCCTAAAATTAGACTGATTGTGTTGATAGGCGTTTTAATATTATTGGATAAATTAATTGAAGAAGTTTCTCCGATAATAGGTCAAGATGGAATAAACTTATTGAGAAGGCCAGGACTCTCTCTGGGTTGTCCTGATACTGATGATGATGAGGTCATTTTTCTAAAATATATAGTAATAAGCATTATTTTTGTTACCAAAACTTTTTAATCTAACATTGTCGAAGAATACTTTATTTAAATAATGACATTCCACAGTGATATCATTGCTGTTAGAAGTAATCTGAGACACAGCAAAATTGCTAACTTATTTTATGAATCAGCTTCATTTAATTACATTAATTTCTATTATTGACTTATAAAAACTTCTTCTCCTTTGTTTTCGAGTTGAATTGATCTCTTTGTAAATGTATTCTTAAGAGAAAAAGTTTTATCGATAATTTGATAAAAGTGTAATAATCGATAAGAAAATGTTATAATTGATAATTCAGCAATAATTCATCTGTGTATTGTAGCATACATCCTCGTATTGATTTTCCAATCCGAATTTATTTATGCACGTATTTCTCCTTTAAAAAATAAATAAAATTCTATTTGTAGAGCGGGACAAAAACGCTCTAAGAGAAGTTAAAGAGAAAAGAAGTATAAATAAAGTGGAAACAAAAAAAAAGAATTTTGCAATAAACAGAATTTAGATCTAAAAATTAATTATTTCATCATTAGGAAAAACAAGAGCTCAAATACAAAGCAAGTCATTTGACTTTTTAATTCATTCAATTTTAAGTTATCTATGTCGTTAAAAAATGAATCCACGTTCGAAGTACGATCACCGAGAAGTTTAAAGTAATAGCTGAGAAAATAAACAAAAAAAAAGTGGAAAACAACTAAGCTCTTATAAAAATAAAGAAAATGTTGAATATCTTACCCAAATTCAAAACATTTTTATTGCAGTAGTAAGAAAAATAATGAAAAGTAGAATATTATAAAGCATGTGCTAATTACTTATACCAACGATTTTAAATTTCATATTCATCTAATCAGCATGTAATGTTAATTATTCCCTCATTTCAAATCTTTTAATTAATTAAAAATCTTATATTTTGAATTCAAATTTACTGCCAAGTCAAAGTGTTACAAAGTCAACAACTGGTATTCTGACTCAATAAGTGTATTAAAGTAAATCAGATTAAATTCTTCTAGAATTTATGAATATTTTTGAAAATAAGAACTGAGTGAAGATCGAGGTATTTTAAATTAAATGTGATGGCTTTTTCCCGTTATACTCGAAGCTATGAAATTACAACGATTAATAAGTAATGACATTTGCTTTTTATTCTATTGTCAAAATAATAGTCAAATTTAAAACACTTTTCTTACTCTAAGTATTCTATCAATGCTTGTAACTTATGTATAGGAAAGATACACAAACCCACGGTCCAAAAATAATATACGAGTCTTTCGGTGGTAAAATTTCGAAAAAAAGAAAGAAAAATCTGTTAAATAATATTGAATTCCAAAAAATATATTTTGAAATTGAACAAAAATCAAGCCAAAGCAGTGAGTACTGCACAACACTCAGTAACATAAGTTGCTGACGAGCAACAAATAAAACTAATTTCGAACTCAATATAATAGTTGACACCAGTGACTGAGGATTTAACGGAGCGGACGGGCTCAACGGTATAAAATCTTCGAAACCTAACATGTATTTAAACATTACTAAATTTGATTTTACATGATTTTAACTTACCGGAAAGTTTCAAGTTAATTTAAGCATTAGATGAAACAGGAAAATTGTGATTATTTATTTCAATTTACTTCACATAGCCATTTAACACTTCCTTTGAGCTTTCATTCATTCTCACAATCATTCAACCATGTAATAATATTTAGGAAAAAAATAGTTACTTTAAAATTAACTGGTGTATCATCGACTTTCATCTCCAGTCGTTCATCAGGTGGAAAATAGGTTTGGGAGTAGCCCCAAGGTTCCGCTGTTATAAAAAAAATAATTTAAACTTAAATCTCTAAATTCATAAAATTTGTTAATAGATAAATATAATTGTTATTATAGTTTAAAAAGTACTTGTGGAACAACAGATTTAAATATTTCAACAATGAGGAGGATTTGATTGTGACAAAATATTTTAAATAGAAGTGTTAATTAGAAGAAAATTTTTTGAAGTTCCATTTCAGTTTATATTCCACAAATATGGTTCTTAATCAAGAAAATTCCTTCTATATTTTTAAATTTTTAAGTTTCTCTTGGCACCTATTCGATTGTCCAGTAGCTCATGAATAATTTACAGTATTACGTTTAAGACTTTTTCTTCTTATCAGGTTATCTTAGGATTAATTTTTACCATGAATTAATGAATAACTCTTGAACCATAATATAATTTTAGTGCTTTTTTCTTAAATTAAAAATAAATATAAAAACTCTTCAAAAACTGACTTGAAACATGAGACACAGACATATCATAACATTCCAAACAAGAAAGTAAATGCAGTTCCAGATCTGAAACTTCTGCACAGATCCAGCTGTAGAAAAGAGCTGCGAAAGAAGTAAGACGAATTATATTCAAATTAATAATGTAAATAAACTACAAAGTCGAGTCATCATGTAGTTCAAAGTAACTACTTAAAAAATAAGCTAAAATTGGAGAACTTGGCTGTTTAAAAAATAAAAATATTGAATATCCACATTGGAAACGTTATTATTGTAATGTTAAAACTCAGAACAACACTTAAAAAACTCACTTGTAAAATGAGATGCAGCCGTAACATAACATTCCAAACAAGAATGTAAATGCAGTTCCAGATCTGAAGCTTCTGCACAGATCCAGCGGTCGAAAAGAGCTGCGCAAAAAGATATTCGAATTAAAGACATAAATGGAGTAAATTTCAAATTTCGATTAAAAGAAGTAAATAGAATTGTCGCGTAATTCCGGCTTCTTTAATCATAGAAATGTAAATATGAGTGGTTATAGAATTTAGAGAAGAAAAATTTGGCAATTTAACCTTCTTTTGCGAAAAAAGGGAATCGTTTCAGTAAATCTTAGTGATATTTTCCGTATTTCACCCAACTCACCTTCCATTGCAAAATTGCGATCTAAATAAGTCAGAAATTTCCAAATGTTCCACCTTCCAAAATAATGAGCGATATTGTGACGTATCTGGCGATGAAAAGCTATTTTTGAGAATTCTTGGAATTTTTATTTAGGAACTATTACATGCAGTTTTGTCAGTTTAAAAAAATGAAGAAATATCGATGACGACACGGAAAAATAATTAATTTGCAATTTTCGACATTTTATGGAAACATTTTTAATCTTTATTAATCATTTAAGAAATATATTTTAATTAGAAATAAAAATTATATAATTGGAGATGTTTTGGTTTAAAATAAATTAAAGATTTCTGGCAAAGAAATTGATTGAAATATCATTTCCAGATAACACAGCTTATATCTGTAGACAAAAATTAACGATATCTTCATTTAAATAGAATTGCAACCCGAACACATTTGTTTAAACTATGGAATAATCCCGATTCTGAGATCTGAAAGAAATTTGTTTTATCTTAGTAAAAATATTCAATATCTAGTCTAAGCAACTCTAATGTTTTAGTAGGATGCGTTGCCTAATCCCGTAGTCAGTAAAAAAGTTCTGAATTTCTCCAAGTAAATAATTTAAACAGCTTTTGAAACATAAAGGTTGTCAACGGGAGATAAGTAAATTTTTAAAGTATTTCAGCCTTTCTTTCTATCAAAAGTTTCCTTTGTATTCAACCCATTCTGCCTACCTCAAAATGTTTCACCTCTCTGACAGCGATTATTGCAGTTATGGTAGAATTGGCACGGCACTTCACTAAGCCACGGAGTGTATTCTCACAGTGTCTTGGCATATGAAGAAGCCAGTGCCAAACTTCGAATAAGAATGGCTGAAAAGAGTCGCCAATAACCTCGTCTCCAGGCATAAAATTCGCAGGATTGTCGAATTCATAAGCGAAAACAGAGATCTTTTCCGGCCTCTCTAGCCTTCAACTTTCCAGCGAGCTCAACCAACAAGCTCCAAATTACTGGACATCCCCCCCCCTTTAAAGAAGAAAGGTAAAACAGCATCTAAAGAAAAGAAGACTGTTACGAACTAATAGTGTAAAAGTGAAAATGCCTGTGCTGTTCATAGTGTAAATTTTTTTTTTTTTTTTTTGTTTTTCGTTTGTTCTTAAATAAAATTCCCGTGTCTTGCCCATCAAACCGTTCAGTGACGGGTCTGGTCACGGGTACGGTGGGGGGGGGGAGGAGGGTAAGAGACGGCGTTCTGTTCTGTATTCAACCCATGCAGATGCTTTATAGTCGCACTAAACTTGTATAACGCGCTGATCACTCCATGAAAATGATTTGATAATTATTCCTAAAGAATTTTATTAATTTCGTATACATTATCTGCCGCGATTTACGCATCAATTAAATCACGGATTTTGTAGACAAAATAAAAATATGTAGGATTTCTAGTCTGATAGTAATTGCGCTCTGCTCAAGGAAATGTTGCGTCACTCTTGGTAACGAAATCAAATGACACTTTTCATAAAAAGTCGGCTAGACGAGTAATGTAATGGATTCGTTCAATAATTGTATTTGAGTGTAGAGTATTAATGCAGTCATGAAATCGACAAAAAGACAGTTGTCATTTTCTAAAATGATCTGTTAATCTTTAAATAATTTCTTTCTTTGCAAGGATTTCAATGCCAAAAGTAAAGCTTTGTACTTTTAGTTAGAAAAAGAATAAAATGTTACCACTTCCTGCCATGTGCTACTGAGAAATGTTAGACTTTATATATTATCCCTGCAGCTGATGCGCATTATAAATAATTGAGATTTATGATTGATAGTTATTTGTGCCATTTTTTGAAATTCGTGACTTGAGTTTTTATTAATATTGTCATAAATCGACTCCCTAATATTATGACTTATCTATTATTTAACTGCTCTGTTACCTAAGTACTTACTATGTCGATTAATTTAGTTTCGAAGTTCATAGTTTTTGAACTCTTTTAGAAAGAATTTAAATTACGTTTGATGTATTTAATTCTACCATCTGACTTTGACTTCCTAAATTAGTGTTATAAATGGATTATTTTCAAAACTCAAATTTGGGCCGTTTTCGTATTCTGGCCTCTTTAGTACATCTTTAAAGGGATTTCTCCAAAACGACATACTATCGAATCTTGATTCAAAATGCGATGAACTGTTTTCTTATCCGCATACTAATATACATTAAAGCGCCAAAAGTCATGGGCTACCTCCTAATACAGCGTTTCCCAACCTTTTTGGTTGTGAGGACCACCTGTTGTGTAAAAAATATATTGAGGCCCATAAACTAAATATACAAGTAAAAATTACAGATACGTATAATATATTATATGCTCGTATATGTCAGTAATTAGTGAAACTTACTGTAAAAGGTTTAAAAATATATTATTTATAAAATAAAACATTTTATTGTTATTATTTAGCTGTCGCATTGTAAGAAAACTCAAAAACAAGTAGTCAAGATTTAAAATTAAAAAGAAAAAATGAATGAGACTTTTGACATTGTTTGTCCCCCACGAGAGAGTTAATATCTAGATTAAAACTTGACAGTTTCAGCCTCAAGTCACAAGAAAGTGACTAGAGGCTGAAACTTTATTACAGAATTTTTATTACAGAACTTTATTATAGAATTTTATTACTGAGCTTTATTACATTAGTACTGAAACAAACTGTATGTAGAAACATTCAATTTGTTTCTGTACTTATCTTTTTTTTTTTTTAAAACTAAAGTTGATAAAGCACATTTACACATATAGGTGGTAGAGAATCTCAACAAATGTCTCAGTGAAAGTTTGGCAATTGTTGATTATTGTTGCAGAACATTTATCCAAAACGGGACCAATGATGTTGTTCTAAAAAGTGATTTTAGAATCTGGTCAATAATCACGATAGTTCAGTTAAACAGTCTTCTTCATTTGATGGTACTTTCACTTTCTTTGTGTACTGATGTATGTGACTTGGACTCTTGACTAGAGTTCCATGGCCCAGTAACACGCTATCCGAGGCCCATAGGTTGGGAACCACTGTCCTAATACATTGAAACCTGTGTATAACGATACTGTCTATGACGATAAACCTGCCTATAACGATGCTTTCTTTGGTCCGGGCGGAATTCCTATTTACTCGATTCATTTTCAACCTGCCTACAACGATAATCACTTTTAAGACTCACCTGTTTATAAGATAAGTCGTCCTATTGTTAAAGAATGTCAGAAAACAGGAGAATTGGAGGGAGCGGGCAAGATACCGCAACTGTCGTAGGAGGGGGAACCGGGGGGAGTGATTGAAATGTGCACGATGTTTGTTGCCTCTGACCCCTGGTACGTATTAACATATTCATTCGCATTTAGCACTTCAGAATGACCACTTGTTCCTTGAAATTCGTTTCTGATGTGTTAACATCATGAATCTAGGATGGCGCGATATTGAAGGATCATTGGCATTTGAAGAAAAGCTTCAAATAATTTCGGAAATCGATCAAGAACTAAAGCAAGTTATGCTGCTAAAAAATATGGGATTTTTCAGTCGATGATAGCTACTTTTTTGAAAGAAAAAAAAAAGAAAAGGGATTGGAGATGTGGAAAAAAGTAAAGTGAATAGCAAATGAAAACGATTTAAAGGCGCCGTAAATGGCGATGCTGACTAAGTTTTCAACTGAAATTTTCATTTTGAAGTTCTTAAAAAATTAAATATAAAATTTTATATCGGTATGCAAAATTGTTTATTTCATATGTTTATAAGATGAATCAATATGCGCAATAAAATATGTTAGTATGTTCATCATGCACACGCACATAAACATTGGATGCGCAAATACTGAAACTGTCTATAACGATAACCTGTATATAACAATCAGTAGCGGCTCGTCAGCTCGGAAACAAGCAGTGCTGCAAAATTTGTATCGACCTAAGTTGTAGTTAATTTTGTGCTGATTATTTTGATATATAATGATGTTTTACTAAAAATTGATAATTTTGAGTTATAAGCAAAAAACTAGGGAAAAAGTCTTTTCGTGTTTTTTGGCTAAAACTAAAATTCCAACAAAAATTATTGGTGGCAAACCTCAGATTCGAAATCAGCACTCCAAAAAATATAAAGAAGCAAAAAATTTCAACTCCTCCAGAATTGGATTTAAAAAAACTACTTAACGACTGAACTATTGAGAAAAAGCAAAAAAAAGCCAAATGAGGAAGTAGCGCCAATCGCGAGCTGGGAAAAATGAAGCTCAAATGAATGCAATTTCAAGCGGAGAAAGGGTTGTTTTTCTCCCGCTTCGCTTTGCTTATAGCATTAATATCGGATCCTCAGGAGGGGCAAAACTTGCTGCAGCTCTGGTCTGTCTCTCTCTCAATTCCTGATTGATTTTCAGTCTTCCTTTTACGTTTTTTTTATTATTATTTTTTAGCCATTTTCGTTAATCACTGAATTCTTAAAGTGGAAAAGTAAGCCAATTAGAATAAAAACGAAAATACAATCTTTTAAAATAACTTCAGGGTTGACTGCAGCTCTTATGTACGAGCCGCCACTGACAACAATACATTTTCTAGGTCCTTACATTATTGTTATGCAGGTTTATCGGTAGACAGGTTTTACTGTATCGTGTGGGACCTCCTTTTGCTCGGCGAAGTGCAGCAACTCGATGCGTCATTGACTCAAGTCGTCGAAAGTCCTCTGATGAAATATTCGTCCATGCAGTCCTACAGCTGTCCATAATTGCGACAACTCTCTCTTACCCAATAAAAGTTATTTCCTATATACGGCTCTTGGTTAATTTTAAAAAAATTAAGAGTCTTATATAGGAAACAACTTTTATTAGTGTATTGTAGTGTAAGATATTGTATAATATGGGCTAATATTTTTATTTCTCCTAAATCCACTCATAAATGCTTATTATTATTTCCGTCTGTAAATGTCAAACTCTTTAAGAGTGTATTGCCCAGAAAAGGCTTTTATTTGTTATGAATCTGTAATTGCTCCAGTGTAACTTTTGTGGTTTTTTCATGAGTTTAAATAATGGGGGAGGGGAGGATTTAAAATTGTTCTGGGCATGGCATTTGGGTGGGATCTCAGGGCTCTGTGGTGAAAGTGGTTGTACTCATCCACCCTGCATCCATCCAACTGGTTAGACAACCATTGAGGTTATAGGCACCAGGGGTTTGGGGGTGGCGTCATGTCATGTCATGTCCTTGAAGACTGGGGGGCTGTCCCCTTTCGCGCTGAAGGCAGTCTCTCTTTTTTTATTTTCTTCTTAACTAATTCCCCACCGTCCCGCTAAGGGTATTACACCCTTTCTGGTAGGCCGGGTCGGTGTGGATTCCTTTCCTTTTCCACAATTGCGAAAGTGTTGCCGGTGCGGGATTTTGTGCCCAAATTGGCCTTTCGATCATGTCCCATATATGTTCGATGAGATTCATGTCTAGCGACATAAGTGGCCAAATCATTCGCTGAAACTGTCCAGAATGTTTTTCAAATCAATCGCGAACGATTTTGGTCCGGTGACATGGCGCATTGTCATCCTGGAAAATTCATCGATGTTTGGGTACATGAAGTCCATATATGGATGCAAATGGTCTCCAAGTAGCTGAACATAATTCTTTTCAGCCGATTATTGGTTCATTTTGACCAGAGGACCCAATCCATGTCATGTAAAAACAGCCCACACCATTATGGAGTCACCACCTGCTCGCACAGTGCTTGATGACAACTTGGGTCCTTGGCATCGTGAGGTCTGCGCTACACTCGAATCCTACCATCAGCTCTTAACAATTCGAATCATGACTCATCTGATCAAGCAACGTTTTTTCAGTCATCTAAGGGCCAAACTATATGTTCACGAGCACAGCAAAGGCGCTTCAGCCGATAGCATGTTGTTAGTACTGGCACTCGAGTCGATTTTCTGATGCTATATCTCATCAATGACAAATTTCGCTGCAATGTCCTCATGGACACGTCTGTCGCCCGTCCCGCAATGATTGTTGCTGTTATTTGAGACAGTCTTTCTGTTAACACTGTCCCATGTCCATCCAACTAGTACGGCAACTGTAATGGTTGCAGGAACAGGGACATGGGTCGGCGTTCTGTCTGTTAACACTGACTGGTCTTGGTCATTAAATAGGCGCAGTCGGCCATTGCGTTGTCCATGGTGGGAGGGGGTTAATGCCTGAAATTATATATTCTAGGCACACTTTAGCATTGTGAATCGAGGAATTTTGAATTCCCTAACAATTTCCGAAATGGAATGCCCCATGTGTCGAGCTCCAACTAAGATTCCGCGTTCAAAGTCTTATAATTTCCGTCGTGCTGCCATATTCACGTCAGAAAACTTTTCACGTGAATCACTCGAGTACAAATGAAAGCCCTGAAAATGCACTACCCATTTATACATTTCTTACGAGATGCTACTGCCATTTGTATACTTGCATATTGCTAACCCATGACTTGTGGCACTTCAGTCTAATGGTATAGGTATATTTTTAATGAGATTTTGTAATCATTTTAGCATGTTATTATGCTTATAATTTCAGATTTCATTCTTTGAAAATGGAGAAATAACTAATAACTGTGAATTGAATATACAGGATGTCCTCAAAGGTAGTTTACAAACTTTAATGGCAGGTCAGACATACAGAAACTAATCATTTTTGCAATACAACATAGGGTCAAAAATTCAAAGGGGGAGCGATACAGGGGCTCTTTGTCAGTAAGTTAAGTACATTAACATTATAAGTCGTACGCAGCATGACAAATACAATAATGGCAAGTAGGACGCAGTATCAACAACAAACCTTTGGAGTACTTAAAGTAAATGTGCAAAGGACTTGCCTTGAACAACATGAGATACACGCTTCGCACATGTTGTTATTCATGCAACTGGGGTGCTGTTGTAAATTTGCATTCCATTAAATCTGTATTGTACATTTTATCTGGTGTATCCTTTTCTTTTATTTAATTCACTGACAAAGAGCCCCCTGTAGCGCCCCCTTGTGTTTTCATCCCCTTGTTCCATTAAAGTATAGGCATTTTAATTCTCTGCAAGAATTGGGGTAGGTTTGAATTTTCATTCTTTTACTGATATTTTTATGAAGGCAGTTTCTGCCAGATGGCTAACGATTTTTAAATCAATTTTGTTAGCTATATTATGTTTGTTTATAATTTTTTTTAAAAAAAATGTTGTTTATTTATCTTGTTCGTCTTGGTTTGGGAAATTTCGGGCTACGAGAGGCTTTAGTTTTGCGTAAGGTAAGCCTCTTACAGAAAAATTTCCCAATTATTTTGAATCCATTTCGAATTTAGTCTATAGCCCTTGAAAAAGTGGACTAGAATGGATTTCTTCTTTATTTAATTCGATTCTTTCAGAGTATTTTTTTTTATTTTTTGTGTTTTTTTTGTTTGTTTTTATTTTCTTTGAATTATATTGTTTATATATGGCTAACCTGCACTTAAAGTTTGTAAATGACCTTTCGGGAAACCCTGTATATCATTAAAAAAAAATTTCTCCAAAAATTTCAGGCGAAACACAATTGAATACTGGCGACGTTATAAAGATATATTTTTTAACTCTGAAATAAAAAGGAAAGAATCGGAACCAAGGCGAAACGACTTACTACCGAGCTATGTACTAAAGAGGCTTCACTCTGTGCTATTCTGTTTTTACCAAATTTGAATATTGCCCAATAAATCAATGTAAAAGCATCTTAGATAACTTTAAGTCAAGGAAGAAAGTGAAAGAATAAATAGACCGTGACTTCCGAAATCCGTTTTATTGCTGAGACATCACGTTTGGAATAATAATAAAGAGATGTTATGCTAAGATAGAAGTGTGTCAAAAACTTGTCATCTGCTGCAGAATTTTTATAACTGCTACGAAACTATACACAAACGTAATGTTAAAACTAAAGGCTTCGCAAATTTTTCAATGCAGAGTTTGTCAGAAACTTGTGAGTTAGTTTCTGCATTTAAAAGATCGCATGTTTCAAAGCCTGCAGACTCTTGCCAATCATTATAATAACAATGCTCATGCATTTATTATCAAAATTTTTAAATCAGAGCAAAATTTATTGACATTCCAAGCGCATATTAGCGCAATTTGAATGTATTTACTTTTCACTGATATTTAAATTATGGTTTTATGAATCAACTTTTGAATCAGAGCATACCAGTTATTATAATTACATTTGGCTTTTAGATTTGTAGATTACGTTACTCTAGTTATCACTTACGACAAGTTCAAGTTTCTAACAAAAATATTGGGTAATAAAACATGGACGTTTCTCAGATTTTACAATAATTACATTTATGTGTAACTAATAATTTACGATAATATTAAATTAACTACCGTTACATGACAAACAAGAACTAATCAAACTTAACTAACTTTCTTAAAATAAACCTTTAGTAACAGCTTCTATAACTATTACTGAGTAGAGTAGGATATGTCATTAATGGCATCATTTATACACCATAAGCATGTGGAGATTATATAGCATTTCGAAAGCCAAATGCTAGCATTCTAGACTAGCATATAATGGCCGTTTTAAATCTTTTAATTCAACTAAATTCATGGCGATACATGGTCGTTGTTTCTCGTCATTTTTAAAATGACGAGAAATTTTTTTATAACTTTCACGTCTAAAAAAAGAAGGAGGGCGAGTTGAACATCTTATTTTACCTTACTGCAATTTTGCGAACATACTTTTCATATTTGAAAATTCTAAAGTCAATCATTGAGCTATTCGGAAAAACAATGCATCTTTGAATACATCAATAACGAAACTCTAGGTTCTAGAACAATGAAAGCAACTTTCACTTGTTGTTTGGAAGTGTTATTATATATCTTACTAAATATAAAAATATGTGTTTATGCTTGTAACGCATTTCATTTAAGGTAAAGTTGCTTAAGTCGTACCCCTAAGGAAAAAAGTCTGCTAATTGCAAATTTTACTAAATGAAGGATTAAATTTTGTATTATTCACAACTTCTATGAATATTGCACCTATTTATTACAAGAAAGTTCAAAAGACTCGTACTATGTAGAAGGAAATAAACAAATTTTAAAGTAAATAACATCGGTACGACTAAGAAAACCCGATCTTAAGTCGTACCTTGGAAGCAGAAGAAGCAAAAACACCCTGTATTACTATTCTTTGAGTAAACTATTCGGTCTTGAGTTAATCCTCGGTCAACCCTTTGGGTTTCCAAATTCATAATGTTTATTTAGTTCTAGAAGATGACGTTGCAGTTTCGGTTTAGGAATTTTATATTTTCATTGAAGCCCATATCACCATTGGGTAATTTACATAACGCCTCGTCATATCTCTTTGTCTCTAAGTATTATCGGTACGTTTTGTCACGTTTATGGACCCTGCCTAAAAATTAGAAAAATCACATTTAACATTACATATTAAAAAGAACAATATTCTCTTTCTATAAATGATATGTATCTTTAGATGTGTAAGAGATCCACAATGCTTACCTGCTATGACTTAAGAAACGCCACGTGTAATATTTTAAATAAGCATTATAAAAGAATGAATCGAACCAGAGCGCCATCGTTACATAAAAGCAATTATTCAAATAGCACAGAATGATACCCTAAGAAATAACATTTTATTTATAATATGTATTGCTCGCCATATTTCGAAATATGCACGAAAACTGTAAGAAAACTACCCAAAACTTATTTTTCTTCGATGTTAGGTTGTAACGCATCGAAGCTCCGTTCTAAATAATAGAATTAAATGTGCCTACCCTAAAATCTCCGTTTTCACGAAAATTTTCGAAATTTTTTTTATTATTATTTTCTCTTAAAGCCCATACATTTAGGATTCCAAAAATGGTTTACTTTAGTTTCTTCGATATTTAGAAGCAAAGTTATTGCCTTAATTATGAACCAGAAGTGAAAGTTTTGAAACCAAAACTAAGCCATAGAATTGAAAACAACGCATCTAATTAGCTATTTCTTTACTCTTAAACAATGTGAATGCAGAATTTACTTTTTAAATATAGAATTAAGTTTTATTTATTATTATTTTATACGTATATGGCAACTGCTTCTCTACTTACGGGATATTTTACCTAAAGAAAATTTCGCTCACTCCAAACACTGTTATTAGGTACTAAGAGAGCAGTTTTATTATTCAACTCAGGCGATATAGGCCTGATATCTGTATTTAAACATCTTAATGTAAAACTTAAACCAGAAATTATTTTAAAAATTGATTTTGAGAGAATTAAGAAATCGAAGCGACAAGTAGAACCAAAAACAAAATTATGGAGAAAAAAATTAAAATCTAAAAGAAAATCAAAATTAATTAAAAATTAAATCAAAGAAGGCTTGACTTACAAATACTGTGAATTTTAATTTGTTAAAATATGTATACAATTTTTTGTGGGACTTTAAAATCTTTATTTGCGTTTTCTGGAAAACTGTTATTTTCATTTTTTAATATTGCGATAAATCTCATTTCGAAGTAAACAATAATAAAATGACAATAATACACTTTTATGCGAGCTAACGCAGCAGCATTAAGAATGATATCATTATCAGAATTTTCTTAAGATTAATCAGCATTTAAAAAAATAAACATATATGATCAAATATTTAAAACACAAAATTATCAAGACACAAAAAAAAAAAAATAAAACATTGTCATTATTAAGTAAAACATTATTATTATTGTCATTTTATTATTGTTATACTTCTATTATTATTTTTTTTCAACAAATTTAAAATTAATAATTTTGTCAATTATGTAACTCATTACAAACTGAGTAACTCGATAAAAGTTTCTATGTAGCTGTGAAAGGCTCGGAGTATGTTCTTTGATACCTTCGAAATTGCAGATGCATGAAAGAGTGTTAATAATAATTAAATAACTTTTATAATAATAGTAGTTTTTTTGCATATTGACCTATCAAAATTACCTGTTTTCAGGAAATAAGCTGCGTTCAAAGTCCGCTTGTCATAAATTAATGAAGTTTTACCAGTCCTGAGATGGTTTAAAAAACGTCCTGTCTGATAAAATTTTATTTAATGAAGATCATTAAATAAAAAAAAGGAATAATATATAACGTAATAAAACGTTATAAGTGCGAACTGGATTTACTGTCGTAGGTACATTTTTTTAAAATCTTTTTTTTCACTAGCGTTTAATTTGTCGTAGAATGGAAATCAGACTATTCGTAATAAATCTACTTTTGACATTCCACTTTCAAATGGTTTTTTCCTTTCTTTGAGACTACATTGTGCTTGCTCTATGCATACGAGTCCTTTTCCAAAGTTCACTGCTCGTACAATTTGTTGTATTTTAATGAACTGAAAAGTCACTGTCTCCACTGAAAGGCAGCTCTGCATCCTAAAGAGATAAGGCTTTCCTCCCCTCCCACTTCTTCAACAAATCGATTCTTCTTACTCGACAGCCGTGAATGATGATTAGTAGTTACATTGGATGACGTCATCATACAACATCCCAGAATAAAGCAGATTTGAAGCCTTTTATGACACATTTGTGAATCTTTCTGATCTTTTGTTGTGACCTATATTGTGTCTGACAGCAGTTGAAGCTTTCTTATTGTCCTTTCTTATACTGATCTAGCATTGTTTAGACAGATTAAACTGTAATCAAAGAATGAAACTTTCCTGTATGATACAGGACATCATAAAATTATTTATCAAGTATTTATTAATTATTATAGATAAAAAAATTGCCACTTGGGAGTCATGTCTTCTACCGGAACATATGTCTCTCCTATTAGAAATTTAATAAAATTAGGGAAAATATTAATGCATTAGTTAGGTTATGTAAATTTGTTTATTTATTTTTTACTATATTCTCATGTTCGTTAATTTTTAACTAAATTATATCATCAATCAGCCGGTCACAAAGGAATTAAGGAAGATGATGAAGCTAGAATGAAATAAATGATATAACGTGATTTTTTTATGTTCCTTTTTAAAGTATCCTCAAATTTCCATAATTAGAACACTGTACTTATACTGCATTTGTATACATTAGCTCATTCAAGTTTAAATTAAAATAAATAAATAAAATGGAAGAGTGAGGTTAGTTACTACATTTAAAGTTTCGATCCGTTTCCTTTCTGCCAAAACATCTTATGCGAGGTTTTTTAAGGAAATTATATATTTTATTAATATTGCTGCAAACCAGGGTATATCTAAGTAGGCGGTAAGTAAGGTCGCGGTAATGAAACACTACTTCAAAGGAAAGAATATAATTTTCTTCGATTTTCGAAACTGGAAAGAACGAAAAGGAGTTAGCAATTTCTTATTTCTCTCCTGAGCAAAAACTTGGAGCTATGTTAAATACAAAATGTATCTGTACTGCTGAGAAGCTTCAGTTAAAATGAAAGGAAGAGGATATAAGTTTCTAGGTAATTCTATGGGTTATTTAAAACCATTTTAAATGTTTTTTTATTTTGTC